>CM022701.1:39718396-39883396 GCA_012295165.1 Asparagus setaceus | reverse complement strand
TAGATTATTTAATTACAGGTAATAATGATTTGAGGGAAAAAGAATTTAGACCTATGCCTTGGCCCACCAACTTGAATAGTCAAGAGTTAATAAACCCCTACGATTTTTAAAGCATTCATCCAACCTTCTCTCTCCCCCTCTCACCTACCCGCCTACGGTTTTCGCTCCCACTCCGTACTCTCGCGGCCCCAAACTCCCCCAACTTCAACTACATGCAAGGCATTACAAAATGCAACTGCATTTGTCATTAGAGTTAGGATTAGAAGATAAAAGAGGATGCGCAATGATAAAGTTAATGATAAATATCATACTCCATTTCTCAACGGATTTTGTTAGTTAACCATTATCATAACACTCTAATGTATAAATTGATTAACTATAATAATATTGCTGACGGTAAAATATAAACTAGTTATTTTATAACTTTTAGGTCCTTGGGGACGAAATACGAGTTTAGGAGGACTCCATGTTAACAAAATAAGAAGATTTTGTGAAAAAACTTAAAAGAGTTTAGTGAATTAATCATTAAATAAGAAGAAAACCCTCTATTTTCTTATGCTCTTTCTCTTGATTATTCGACTGGTTAATAGGTGAGGGTGAGAGAGACGAGGTTGGAAGCGGTGGATGGATGGGTTAATGGGAAATATAAGAGAAAATAAAGAAGTATGAAGAAGAGAGATACGGGTGGTTGGGGTTGGGCTCCTGTACTTTGAGTTATGAGCGAGGGGGCCAAGGGGGGCGGTGTGGTTGGGGCTGGGCTCCTGAACTTTGAGTTATGAGCGAGGGGGCCAGGTAGTTACACCTGACTGATCTCACATAGAATCAGAGCTATCAACCGACAGTACTCAATGGATTGCGATCGGCAACGCCAAAATAAAGGATGCTTAGTTCCGAAGCTCTTCAGATTTTAGCACACAAATGCATGCACATGAAAATTTAAGGAAGCTATAGTTGGGTAGCATCCACCTGAAATCCTCGCACTTTTTTGTAGTCAAAGGTCACATAAAAATGTGCGGTATTTAGGAGGGCATACGTTATCAAAATTTGAGGAATGTGTGTTTTGAGGAGAAGAAAATTAAGCACAAATATACCCAAGATTCGAATATGAAAACCAAGGTAAACATGAAGTTGGTGTTATCAAACATATATACGAACAATTTCATTATAAGATTTTTAACAAATGTTTTATAGATTATTAGATTATTTAATTACGGATAATAATGATTTGATTAGAGTTATCAAATATTTGATTATAATTATAATTTTTAGTTATTAGATAGTTAAAAAAGAAATTTAAAAATATAATTATTAGATTTTATTTTATGCTAGGGATACTTATGATTTGATTAGAATTAACAAATATTTAATTATCATTAGAATTTCCTAGTTACTAGTTACTGATAGATTCAATTTGATGAGGATTCCTAGATGAATATTAGACTAGGTATCTACATATCAACTTGTTATAGGACAATGTGTCCATGTGTCTGTTTTTTTATATGATACATGTTAATTTTTCGTGCCTTTGAGAGTGCCACCAATTTTTTGTCATATATAAAGGAGGGATGTGTGTATTTTTGTGTAGGTGTGTGTGTTGTTGGTGTTGGGTGGGGGACGTGGGGTTTGGGTTGGACTCCTGAACTGAGTTATGAGCGAGGGGACCAGGCAGTTAGACCTGACTGATCTCACATAGAATCAGAGCTATCAACCGACACTCAATGGATTGCGATCGGCAACGCCAAAATAAAGGATGCTTAGTTCCGAAGCTCTTCAGATTTTAGCAGACAATTGTATGACTATGCGTCTATGCACCTGAAAATTTAAGGAAGCTACAGTTGGATAGCATCCACATGAAATCCTCGCACTTTTTTGTAGTCAAAGGTCACATAAAAATGTGCGGTATTTAGGTGGCATACGTTATCAAAATTTGAGGAATGTGTGGTTTGAGGAGAAGAAAATTAAGGACAAATAATATACCCAAGATTCGAATATGAAAACCAAGGTAAACATGAAGTTGGCGTTATCAAACACATATAGAAGTAGTTTCAACACGCTAATTTATTGAAGTACATATATGTAGCGGTTAATTGTCTTATCTCCACCATAAGTTAATCAATGAAGAAAAAGACAACCCAAATTAAGGACCAGAAAAGAGCTGTAGACTTCCCTTCACTTGTCTCCTCTTTTTTGGTCGAAGTGCAGGTGGAGAGGAGATCAACTGTTCTAATTAGGACAATCACCTAATTAAAGTACCGTTAACTGTTAACATAACTTTCTACTTAAATTTTCTGGTTGCATCATCACAGTGCAAGTTAGATACTTCTTGTTGGATGATTAATGACTAGCTAGTATCATTTGGCCTACAAATAATGTGGCCTATATATACAGCTATAGACCCGAAAGTTTTATGTTTGGGTTCTTATAAATATTTGATGTTAAGTTCAATAGGTATGATGTCTAATGAGTTGGAAGTTAAGTCTAAGGGCTTGTATGTCAAGTCTATTGGGTTGAATAATAAGTCCAAAGGTGGAATGTTAAGTGTAATGGATTATATATTAAATCTAATTTGTTGTATGTTAAGTGCAAGTCATTACATGTTAAGTCTAATGTGTTGTATGTTAAGTCTAATTGATGTGATGTTAATTCTAATTGGTTGAATGTTAAGTCTATAGAGTTGAATATTAAGTCTAATCGGTTGAATGTTAAGCCTACTTTGAAGATGTTTTAGTCTAATGAAAAAATGTTAATTGTAATGAAAATAATGTTAAGTATAATCTGTTGAATGTTAATTCTAATGAGAGAATGTCAAGTCTAATCTGTTGAATGTTAAGTCTCGTTTGTTAACTCAAATTGGTTTGATGTTAAGTTTTGTTTAGTTTTTATTATTTGTTTAGTTTTTATTATTTGTTGTTGATTTTGTGTTCTGATTATTTTCTAAATATTTGCAGCGTTGCCCCTACTTTGAACTCAAAAAGTAATAAAGATTGTGGTCCGCCGACGTCAACATGTGTTTCAGATAGGATTCCTAATGATAACCCTTCTGGGGACAATGTTATGATGATTGATGACATGATGACCATTTCAGAGAGGATTCCTACTTGGTGGCACACTGCTTTAATTGAAGAGGGATAACTATTTGACTGTGCGAAAGAATTAAGATTAGCTTTGCTCTACTATTCAATGGCGAAAAGTTTGAGTACGAATTTGAAAATAATGAACCAAAACGTATTCGAGTTTATTGCCGATTTAAGAAGACCAAAAGTTGCCCGTGGATATTATTTGCCTGGATTCGGATCTTCTCCAGTTAGGTGGTAATTGGAGAGTCTCCAATTCCTTTAATCATTACCGTATATTCTAAATTCAATGAACAAGATTAGGCTACAAGATAAAACCACTATGACCTTGAAAATCAATATTTTTTGAAAACCACCATTCTTTGAAACCACTATCACAATAGAGAAGTCCTACATGGCATAATCTCATCCATTGAATTTAAAATGTATGGTAATGATTTGGAGAAATTGGAGACTCTCCAATTACCACTTAATTGGAGAGGATTTAAATCCTATTTGCCTCTCCACCTAGAAATAAAACTAGACTTGCTATAAAAAAGTTCATGAATAATCACACTTGTGGGCAGCATGGTAACAATGCCAGTCATTTAAGGGCCTCCCGAAATTTCATTGCGACCCAATTACAACCCATGTTGAATGTCCGGCCGGACATACGCCCTATTGATGTGCAAAAAGAGTTTCTAAGTCAGTTAACATGTATTTGATTAAATGTAACATGAATATCAGTTTAGTTAACATGAATATCGATTTAGTTAACTCAGTTTAATTGACAAGTATTGAAAAAATCTTAACATATACTTTGGTAGACTTAACAAGACAAACTCAGTTTAGTCAGTATGAAAGTTTAGTCAGCATGAAACTTCAGTTTAATTAACATGAAACTCGTGTTAATTATTATGTATTGGATTAAACTTAACATGAATCTCGGTTTAGTTAATATGAAAATCGGTTTAGTTATTATGAAACTTCGGTTTAGTTAACATGAAACTTCGGTTTAGTCGACATGAAACTTCGGTTTAATTAACATGAAACTTCGGGTTAATTCTCATGTATTTGATTAAACTTAACATGAACCTCAGTTTAGTTAACATGAAAATCCGTTTAGTTATTATGAAACTTCAGTTTAATTAACATGAAACTTCAGTTTAATTAACATGAAACTTCAGTTTAATTAACATGAAACTCGTGTTAATTCTCATGTATTTGATTAAATGTAACATGAATATCAGTTTAGTTAACATGAATATCGATTTAGTTAACTTCGGTTTAATTGACAAGTATTGAAAAATCTTAACATATACTTTGGTAGACTTAACAAGACAAACTTCGGTTTAGTTAACATGAAACTTCAGTTTAATTAACATGAAACTCGTGTTAATTCTCATGTATTTGATTAAATGTAACATGAATATCAGTTTAGTTAACATGAATATCGATTTAGTTAACTTCGGTTTAATTGACAAGTATTGAAAAATCTTAACATATACTTTGGTAGACTTAACAAGACAAACTTCGGTTTAGTTAACATGAAACTTCAGTTTAATTAACATGAAACTCGTGTTAATTCTCATGTATTTGATTAAATGTAACATGAATATCAGTTTAGTTAACATGAATATCGATTTAGTTAACTTCGGTTTAATTGACAAGTATTGAAAAATCTTAACATATACTTTGGTAGACTTAACAAGACAAACTTCGGTTTAGTTAACATGAAACTTCAGTTTAATTAACATGAAACTCGTGTTAATTCTCATGTATTTGATTAAATGTAACATGAATATCAGTTTAGTTAACATGAATATCGATTTAGTTAACTTCGGTTTAATTGACAAGTATTGAAAAATCTTAACATATACTTTGGTAGACTTAACAAGACAAACTTCGGTTTAGTTAACATGAAACTTCAGTTTAATTAACATGAAACTCGTGTTAATTCTCATGTATTTGATTAAATGTAACATGAATATCAGTTTAGTTAACATGAATATCGATTTAGTTAACTTCGGTTTAATTGACAAGTATTGAAAAATCTTAACATATACTTTGGTAGACTTAACAAGACAAACTTCGGTTTAGTTAACATGAAACTTCAGTTTAATTAACATGAAACTCGTGTTAATTCTCATGTATTTGATTAAATGTAACATGAATATCAGTTTAGTTAACATGAATATCGATTTAGTTAACTTCGGTTTAATTGACAAGTATTGAAAAATCTTAACATATACTTTGGTAGACTTAACAAGACAAACTTCGGTTTAGTTAACATGAAACTTCAGTTTAATTAACATGAAACTCGTGTTAATTCTCATGTATTTGATTAAATGTAACATGAATATCAGTTTAGTTAACATGAATATCGATTTAGTTAACTTCGGTTTAATTGACAAGTATTGAAAAATCTTAACATATACTTTGGTAGACTTAACAAGACAAACTTCGGTTTAGTTAACATGAAACTTCAGTTTAATTAACATGAAACTCGTGTTAATTCTCATGTATTTGATTAAATGTAACATGAATATCAGTTTAGTTAACATGAATATCGATTTAGTTAACTTCGGTTTAATTGACAAGTATTGAAAAATCTTAACATATACTTTGGTAGACTTAACAAGACAAACTTCGGTTTAGTTAACATGAAACTTCAGTTTAATTAACATGAAACTCGTGTTAATTCTCATGTATTTGATTAAATGTAACATGAATATCAGTTTAGTTAACATGAATATCGATTTAGTTAACTTCGGTTTAATTGACAAGTATTGAAAAATCTTAACATATACTTTGGTAGACTTAACAAGACAAACTTCGGTTTAGTCGACATGAAACTTCAGTTTAATTAACATGAAACTCGTGTTAATTCTCATGTATTTGATTAAATGTAACATGAATATCAGTTTAGTTAACATGAATATCGATTTAGTTAACTTCGGTTTAATTGACAAGTATTGAAAAATCTTAACATATACTTTGGTAGACTTAACAAGACAAACTTCGGTTTAGTCGACATGAAACTTCAGTTTAATTAACATGAAACTCGTGTTAATTCTCATGTATTTGATTAAATGTAACATGAATATCAGTTTAGTTAACATGAATATCGATTTAGTTAACTTCGGTTTAATTGACAAGTATTGAAAAATCTTAACATATACTTTGGTAGACTTAACAAGACAAACTTCGGTTTAGTCGACATGAAACTTCAGTTTAATTAACATGAAACTCGTGTTAATTCTCATGTATTTGATTAAATGTAACATGAATATCAGTTTAGTTAACATGAATGGTAATGATTTGGAGAAATTGGAGACTCTCCAATTACCACTTAATTGGAGAGGATTTAAATCCTATTTGCCTCTCCACCTAGAAATAAAACTAGACTTGCTATAAAAAGTTCATGAATAATCACACTTGTGGGCGCATGGTAACAATGCCGGTCATTTAAGGGCCTCGAAATTTCATTGCGACCCAATTACAACCCATGTTGAATGTCCCACGACATACTCTATTGATGTGCAAAAGAGTTTCTAAGTCGGTTAACATGTATTTGATTAAATGTAACATGAATATCAGCTTTAGTTAACATGAAAATCCGTTTAGTTATTATGAAACTTCGGTTTAATTGACAAGTATTGAAAAATCTTAACATATACTTTGGTAGACTTAACAAGACAAACTTCGGTTTAGTCGACATGAAACTTCAGTTTAGTCGACATGAAACTTCGGTTTAGTTAACATGAAACTTCGAGTTAATTCTCATGTATTTGATTAAACTTAACATGAATCTCGGTTTAGTTAATATGAAAATCGGTTTAGTTATTATGAAACTTCGGTTTAGTTAACATGAAACTTCGGTTTAGTCGACATGAAACTCAGTTTAATTAACATGAAACTCAGGTTAATTCTCATGTATTTGATTAAACTTAACATGAACCTCAGTTTAGTTAACATGAAAATCCGTTTAGTTATTATGAAACTCAGTTTAGTTAACATGAAACTCAGTTTATGTATTATGTATTTGATTAAACTCAGGTTAATTTCTTTAATTGAAAAAACCTAACACTTATTTCTTTCGAGGCTTGGAACCATCCCCTATTGAACTTCTTTTAATGCCTCTTCCTCGTAGTTCACCCCTTTGCATGACCAAAATGGCCTTTGATGCTTCCTTCGTGCTTCCATTCCTAGATGATTGACGAGATTCACCGTCGCTAGAAGAGGCACGACCATCATCACTCAAGGAAGCCGTGTGATCATCATCATCTTCACCACTTTGCTCACGAAGTGCGACCGACGATGAAATTTTTGCTTCACTTTTTTGTTTAGACAGTCTTTCACGGCCGCCAACGTCTGCCCCCGCCGTCCACTGCGATGAACGACTTCAAAATCATGATCAGATACTTTTTAGATGACATTTTCACCGCGCAAACCCTAACCCTAAGTTGAAATTCAAGAGGGAGAAATGGAATTTGGGTTTTTTGGGTTCCTGTTAAACAGTAGAAGAGAGAGGGAGAGAGAGAGAGTGTGCGCTTGAATCCATCCTTGTTAAAGCCCTAAATTAAGATATTCTTGTGGATTCTAGTACTTTTGATTGTGTTAGGAATGGTTCATATTCATTCAGGTCAAGTACCTGAGGGGTAAATTTCAGTAAGGCATTGAGCTTTATATAGGCCACACATTCCGCACAATTGTAAGAATAATTAGATGGATATATATTAAATATATCCGAGTAGTGACTCAATCGAGATTTTTTTTTTTAGAACTGTGAATGAAATCTACAAGCATGCAATGGACTTTTGATGAGATTATTATAAGTGAACGTGGCACTTTGTTATTCACATTTTCTATTCGCTTTCAACAAGGATAGGTGGTTCCATCAAAGGTTAGTAGCAGGTGTTAACGAATGCGACAATAGATGGGATATGAGATGGACAATAATGGTACGTATTATTTCACCATAGGAGCACTAGCGGCACTCGCCTTGCTAGCGGCACTCGCGCAAGGCAAGTGCCGCTGGTACTTGCCCCAAAAATAGGGGGGGTGGGGTTAGGTTAAAGGTTAGGTTAGGGTTAAGTTTGTAGGCGTTGAAAATTGCCTATAAGTTCCCGAACATAGCTTGTGACGAGGAGTTGACGATCGGCGAGCCATCCGACGACATAACGACGAACCGTCGACGACGCAACAACAAATGACCGCGACGCAAACGCATGAAGCGAGTCGACGAAGCGTGCAAGTCAACGAAGCAACAAATCACATGCGAGCGATGGGATAAACCTAATTCCGAAGCTTCGAATCAACGAAACTGACAACTCCGAACCAAATCAGACTCAGATCAACGGAATCGGACTTGGAAAAAACTAAAAAAAACAACAGCGAAAAAGACCGAAAGCCGAGCCGCCTTAAGAGGTGGCCGAGCCACCTCCTAGGTGGCTAGGTGGGCTTTTTACCCGCTTGACCCGTTATCCGCTTTCCGAGGCTATAAATAGAGGAGGTGGGGATTCATTTTTGAGATCCGGAATTTTGGAGAAAAAACCGAAGCTCTGCCGGATCAAGATCTGACTTTTGCACATTAAGGGGAGATGATCAACTTCGACAACTAGATCTAAGATCTTAGCGAAACCATTGGCGATTATTTCCTTCGTGAAATAATCCTCCAAGAAAGTTCGAGACGTCTTAGATCAGATCTACATGGTTTCCTCGAGATTAAACTTTATTTTGATCTCGAGAAGAGAAGTGATCTCGCTTGGTCGATTTCACTTACTTAGGCGATTATTTCCTTCGTGAGATAATCCCCTCGATCGTGTTAGATCTAACTCCGGATCACAATCACGCCGGTCCACGGACGCAACAAAGTCCCCAAGACAGTAAAGATCCCACGCAGTTTGTGAGCCGATAAACGGATCCCGCGTTTGTTTAGGTGAAAAGTTGTAATCTTTATTTTGATTTTCATTTTAAGTCTTATAAAAAGATGACCTTTTTAATTTTGAATTCATTTGTAATTCCATAAAGGTGTAATGAGTTCAACGACAATGAAGATCGAGAAACCAACTTTCCTCGCGAACAAGCTGGCGACCACAGTGGGAGCCAACGATCTTGCTGATGAGATCGTCGTGCCGCAGCCGCGGATAGCAATCCCGGTCGAAGAGGAGGTCGAATACGAGTTCGACCAACAGAAGTTCGAGGAGCATCTTTCATCCTCGCCCGCATCGCCCTCCCCGCAGTTCGTGAAGATCTCCACGCAAGGAGAATCCGTTGGTCATCGGATCTCGAATCCCAAGGCGAGGATTCCGATCCCGCCGCTACCAAAGTCACAGTAAGTAGCGTCCTTCCGGCCTTCGAGATGGCCGGATCTGCAGATCTGAACTCCTCTGTGTAAGAGATGACCGCCGACAGCGTGCCGATCCTTTCGAAGAGAGCCCGCCAGCAACGACGCCAAAGCTTGGCACACCAATTCGCCAAGGCCATGGAGTCGATGGACGGGATCCGCTATGGGGCGGCTCTCAAATCCGTAAGAGGGGAAAGGCTCAAAACAGTGGCTAGCGACTTCTCCAAGTCGCCAAGAAACTAATGGGTCCGAAGTCGACGAACCGCTCAACACTCAAGAGCGATCCGAAGCGCCAGATTGCTTGCGCACGCACGGGCTCTAGTTCAGGAGGCCCGGATGCTAAAGAAGGAGGAAGTGGCCAAAAAGCCACCAAGAACGCACCAAGTGTGGAGGCCCAAATCCGGAACAACGGTTTGGGCCAAGGCCGAAACATCAACTAAGGATCAGCCACCCCAAGCTGACTCAACAAAGGTCACCTCATCACCGATTCCACCTCTGGCGATCGTATCTAAATCGCCGTCTACATCTATACCCGCTTCGATCGATCCTGCCGGCTCATCCTAAAGCAAGAAAACGGTTTTAGAGCGCCTCGGCCCGTTGCATGATGATCGAGGTAAAATTCCGATCAAAGAACGTTTGGGCCCGTTGAGGAAGTCCCGGGTCACTCCCAGTGCAGGGGTCGCACCCACCTCAACCATGATAGGAAGACTCCTGTAGCTGCTCGCACTGGGCTACGAATTAAAGTTTAGGAGCCCGTCGAAAATTCACACTCGCGAAGGCATACGTCGCGGCGAGTGACTTTTGAAAACCCTAATAAGGCAGTTCATCCTCAGATGGAGACGTTCTCGTCTCGCCATGAGAACGTTATACCTGAGAAGTCGTGCCCACACACGATGGGTTGCTCCGGCATTCATGCCGATGAGTTGTACTATCGTGCTGGGGGTACGAGTAAATCCCGAAAGAGGAGTTCCCCAGAGTCAAACACACATTGTATGTGCTCCAAATTGATAAGGGCGGTGTTGTCGGAGTGCAACTGCACCAAGACAACTCCAGAAAAGGTGTCGGTCTTTGATAGACTAGGTACCAAAATGCCAAAACCCAGGTCGAGGCGCTTTTGCGAAAGAAGATCGGGACCTCAAGGCGATGAATTGCTAAGAGTCACCATCAACATGACCAGCAAAGGGGCGTCGTCACGTGCCATTCCCGGGGTATCTCAACGAATGACTCGGTTGAGGTTCGGGACTATCAGACGACCTAACTATGTCGAGTGCGAGGGGTTACCTTCGATGACGGCGTCGGACCGGCTCGCAATTGCTTCCGATAATCACGGTTTCGGTCTTGGGACAACCCGTGAGGCATTCATGATCAGTGCAGAACAAGTGACCAAGATGCTTGAAGAGGCTATGGCCAAGCAAAAGGATAATTTCAAGTTCGAGATGGAGATGGCCATGCAGCAAATGAGAGAGATGCATGACCAGCAAATTCAAGCTCTAACGAATTGCCAGGGTGAATCAAGTCGTCGCAATAACGTCAACCAAGTAGACAAGCGACACGGACAGGGATGAAGACCGTAATGCCGATAATCCCCGTGATAAACAGAATGCGGGAGGTAACCTCGAGAATGACAGTGGTAACACCGTCGTCCCTCCTCAGAATCACCCGAACGGAGGCGTAGGTGATAATGAGAAGATAAAGGACCTCAAGAGTAAGATCAACACTTTGATTTCTGCCCAAGAGGTAAAGAAGACGGGTATACCGTGTCCGTACCCAAGGGAGTGGGAATCAATCCCGTACCCGGCGAAGTTCAATCTAATAAACTTTACGCCGTTCGACGGGAAGGGTTCACCCACTCAGCATTTAATCTACTTCAAGTCCCACCTGGGGGTTATTTTCGGTAACGAGCCCTTGATGGTTCGGTCATTCGTTGGCACTCTTCGAGGAGTTGCCTTCGATTGGTACCGCCATCTCAAGCCAGGGAGTGGTAATAGCTGGGACGATATGGAAACCATGTTCCTCGCTAATTTCTTCGATGACGATACCGAGATATCCATCGAGACGTTGTTGGATGAAAAGTAGAAAGACGGAGAAACTATGGATAGCTTCGTCAAACAGTTCCGAAACAAGGTAATGAATTGTCGAGACCCGATAACTAAGGAATTCATCCTCCAGACTTGCCACAACAACCTTTCATTGGATGTGCTGGAAGCAATGGGAACAGCGCCGCCCAAAATATGGAAGGACTTGAAGGTGCGCGGGGAGCAAGCCGAGCGATTCCTCAGAAGGAAAAAGGCAGAAAGAGGCCAACAAACGGCGAATACTCGTAATCAAAACTTCGTCCCATGCGGTAAAGGGAAGGCCCAGTGGCGGGCTATAAACAAACGTTCGATTCGCAGTGCAACAACAACGCAACGGCGCGCATGACAATCGCCCAATGGCGGCCATTAAAAGCGGTCGTTGGAACCAAGGTTCTCCAAAACTTATTCCTTCAAGGAAGACGAAGTGCTCGGCATTTTCAAATATCTCCTGGAGAACAACAAGATCCAGCTGCCACCGATCGTGAACCAGGAGGAGGCAAATAAGGTCACAGATCCGAGGTACTGCGCTTATCATAGAGCAGTCCATCACCCAATGAAGGCGTGCTACCATCGCAAGGATAAGATCCAGGCCTTGATCGATGTAGGGGTCATTACCCCAAAGCCATCTAAAGAAAAGAAGGTGGGCGCGAACGCGACGTCAATCAGCTTCGGATCAGTGCCTGTGTCTTGGTTTCAATTGGAGCCCGTCGTGAAAGTTGGGATGAAGACGGTGAACGATGATCCTCATGGACAGCGTGAAAAGGGACTTGTGCCACATACGGCACCAAACGGCGAAATCCTTTGGGTTCACCCTGACTTGCTTGAAGATGATCAGTGGGCGACCTCTTCGTCCAAGAAGAAATCGAAGGGCAAGGGGAAACCATGTCATGCCACCTCGACAATCGTGGAGGAGGATGATGAACAAATAGTGACATTCCAGCTTTCCGAAGAGGAACATGAAGCCTTCACCACCAGGAGCGGACACGAGTACAAGTACAAGAATCCCGAAGCTTCTAATCCAAGTGTTAAAACGCTAACAGAGTTGGGGGTGGCGATGACTCCTCCTACAGCGTCTTTGAAATCACCGCAACGGTGATTAGCCAAAGAGGATCTGCAAAGCGGAAGGAGAAACAACCCCAACATCAGGAGGTTCAAATCCCGAAGCAGTCTCGATTCAATCGTCCGATTGGAAGAGACAAACCAGGAAGTTCGAGCTCCCCACACCGCTTTGATATTATGGCCCCAATTGGCTAACATCCCCGCGAGGATAACGCTCTATGAGCTACTCCAGTTGTTAAAAGAAACCAGAGAGGCCCTACAGAATACAGGTGACTCGGGCGTTCTCACTCAGATCGAGCCAAGTCCTGAAGAACCAGAGTCTTCAGCCTAGCAGTGCAACCTCGCAACCAAGCACTTTCCCTGCATAACTTTTACCAAGGACAATATGCATACAAAGAATTCCAAGCATGACAGGCCGCTGTATTTTACCGGGTACATTGGCTCCAGCAAAGTCAATCGGATCCAAGTCGATCCGTTCCACAGAATATCATGCCCTCCTACCGATGTACGCCTCGATTCCCGCCAAGAAGTCGGCATCTACAGGCACGATAATTTACGGATTTAATACCAGTGGGTCTCGGCCACTAGGTAAGATCCGGATAAAGTGCTAAATGGGAGACTTGAAGTCTGAAGTCACATGCTATGTGATCGATGCAGAGACTTCCTATAACTTATTATTGGGTCGGTCATGGATTCATAATAATGTTATAGTCCCCTCTACCCTTCATCAGTGTCTAAAATATGTGGACACGAATAATGAAGTCAAGACGGTGGTCGCGGATAAGCAACTGTTTAAGGGGTTGGAGAACTACTTTACTGACTCCCTCCTTTACGGTAACGAGTCCGATACTGAATCATTGGCCTAAGGTACGGACGAGGCGATACGAAGCGGGCGGATTCGATGGTGGTTTTGTCATAAATGACATTGTACCCTTTGTAGTCAATCTTGACGATGGAGAGTCGTCGGATGAAAGTTGTAATTGGCAACTCACCGATAATAAAATAAATAATAATTTAGCGTACTCGCTGTCTCTTGTTGATGTAATGAAAGGACTGTACGATGACCCCGAGTTGCACATGCCGATCCGGTCGTCGTGTATAACATAGAAGCATGTCCGGGACTCCTTCGGGACAACATTCATCATCCTGGGTAAGACACGTGATGAAAAGAACTTGGTCTACGGTAGAGGAGATATGATTCTAATACCTGACCACTTTTCCAGAGAAGAGGATAGTGACGACAAGCCTGGCTCTCATCTGTTGAATCTGATCGAGCGCGCAATCTCATGGAAAGATGGGGGTATAACTTTGCGCGAGGAGAAGGTCTTTGTTTCGGACGAGGTCCTCAAATCTCACCCAAAGCTGCACATGCCCCGAAGGGGAAACCCGATAATTACTACGGATTCAGGAGAGGATTAGGGTACATATCTTCTTCAGAAGACGAATGTTGTTGGTTGATCGATAACCAATTATCCGGCCCGGGAGATGGATATTCATCTGATTCCTCTGCTTGGGATTCCGACATCAGCATCGGCGAAATGCTCAAGGGTTTGATGGCGAATATGACTATAGCCGACCCCACCACGATGGAAGACGATGAGCAGATACCAACATGGGAGGACCCATCGATTCATCACCTCAATATGCAATACGGGGACCGATTCGAGCAAAGAGAACCCCCTACTGAGGATGAAGTGGTCCAAATCAATATGGGTGACGAAGCACACCCGAAGCCCATATTCATCAGCAAAAGTCTCTCCTCAGAAGAGAAAGAAGAGCTAATTGCCCTCGTCAGGGAATATATCGACGTCTTTGCTTGGAACTACGAAGACATGCCGGGACTCGACCCAAATGTGGCAACGCATCGTCTCAACATCAGTGTGGATGCCAAACCTATCAAGCAACAGCAAAGACGGTTTCATCCACAGATTATGGAGGCGATTGTAGCGGAGGTTAAAAGGCTTATAGAGTCAGGTTTCATCAGAGAGGAACAGCATCCAGATTGGGTGGCGAATATTATCCCGGTTCTAAAGAAGAATAGGAAGATCAGAATCTGCATCGATTACAGAGACCTGAACACCGCGTGCCCAAAAGACGACTTTCCTCTTCCGATCACTGATGTCATCATCGACAATACGTGTGGGTTCGAGAGAATGTCCTTCATGGATGGTTTTTCGGGTTATAATCAAGTCAAGATGCACCTAGATGATGCAAAACACACGGCATTCAGGACTCCCCTTGGCATCTTCTGCTACACGGTCATGCCGTTCGGACTGAAGAACGCAGGCGACACGTACCAGCGAGCAATGACGAAGATTTTCCAAGAGCATCTCCGTAAAACGGTCGAGTGTTACGTCGATGACTTAGTCGTCAAGAGCCGTAACAAAAATGATCACATCGAGGACCTGAGGACAGTGTTTGATCTCATGCGGAGTCATCAGTTAAAGATGAACCCTACCAAATCCTTCCTTGGAATGTCCAGCGGCAAATTTCTCGGATTCGTCATCACCACTAAGGGTATTCACATCGACCCAGATAAAGTGAAGGCGATACATGAATTACAGCCCCCGAGAAATCTAAAAGAACTCAGAGGGTTGCAAGGGCGATTAGCTTATATCCGGCGATTCATATCGAACCTCTCCGGAAAATGCCAGCCGTTCTCCAAGCTGACCAAGAAAGGCGTGTCATTTGTCTGGAACGACACCTGCCAAAAGGCATTCGAGGATATCAAAGCATATCTAGCGAATCCTCCCGTTCTCGTTGCACCGAAGTCAGGTAAACTATTCTTGATTTACATCAAGGCGATGAACCATTCGTTAAGCGCTTTACTCGCGCAAGACGATGATAACGGTCACGAACAGGCGGTGTATTACCTGAGCCAGAATTTAGTGGGTGCTGAGTCCTGCTATCCGATGATCGAGAAGGAGTACCTAGCATTGGTCTTCGCGATTCAGAAAATGCAGCACTACATAGTCGGACAGACGATTTATGTTATCTCCAACGTAAATCCAGTCCAGATATTCATGACGCAACCAGCCTCCATGAATTGGCGTTTAGCGAAATGGGCCTTGCTTTTGTCTCAATATGACTTACACTTCAAGCAACAGAAGTCAGTCAAAGGACAGGCGGTTTGTGACCTCTTGGCAACTAACCTAACGGCGGATGCGGCTGAGTTATATGACGACTTGCCAGATGAGACTCACGAAGTCAACATTACATCACACCAGCAAATATGGCAGCTATACTTTAACGGAGCTTCTCGAACAACCAACGTGGCAAGTACCCCTGGATGTTCCAAGGTTTCCTCCGGAGTTGGGGTCGTCTTAGTTTCCGCAGGGAAACATGTCATGCCTCGGGCTTACTCGCTGACTGAGCCATGCTCTAATAATGTGGCCAAATACAACGCATTACTTATTGGACTCTCCTTCGCCAAAGAGCTGGGCGTAGAATATCTCTAAGCCTTTGGGGATTCCCAACTCATAGTTCGACAGATCCGTGGGGACTACGAAGTCAGGAATCCGGACTTGACCCCGTATCATCAGGCAGCCGTTGAGATGGCAGACTCGTTTGAAGTATTTTTTATCGAGTATATTCCGCCCGTATCGCATACGCACGCTGCTAGCAGCCGAAGTATCAAGCATGCGAACCTCCGAAGCCGGAGCAAGAGTCACCGGAGAACTTACCAATTATTCGTGCCAATATATAACAAAGTGGAGCACGACAAAGGGGTGGTCATCAAAGAGTCACACTCAACCTGAGTGGAACTGGAGCCCCGGGATTGGCGTTTTCCCATAATCGATTATGTCCTACATGGTATTTTGCCAAAAGACGTAAAAGAGAAGGAATCGATCCGACGAAGAGCGCCGAGGTTCTTTTATGATGTGGAGACTTAGACGTTATATCGTCGCGCGTATGACGGCTTGCTACTTTGGTGCCTCTCGAATAAAGAAGCAGAAGAGGTCCTTGAGGAAGCGCACGGAGGAGAGGGTGGTGCACACCAACCTGGCCCCAAGCTTTATGATCGTGTCAGAAAAATGGGATACTTCTGGCCAATGATGATTAATGATGTAATCGAGTACGCTCGAAAGTGCCATGCGTGTCAGGTGCACGAAAATTACATGCATCAACCCCTGGAGCATTTGCATCCTTTGGCTACATCTTGGCCGTTCGAGACGTGGGGTATAGACATCGTAGGTCCTATTTTTCCCCCGTCAATCAAAGGTGATCGGTTCATTCTCGCGATTACCGACTACTTCTCCAAGTGGGCTGAAGCAATTCCACTTAAAGAAGTGAAGACGAACAACGTCATCAGGTTCATCAAGCATCACGTCATCTATCGACACGGTGTGTCGAGACGAATCATACATGATAACGGTCCTCAATTCATTAGCAATGCCTTCATCAGGTTTTGTGAGAAGTTTAAGATCATGACGTCTCGTCGACGGCTTATTATCCCGCTGCTAACAGATTAGCGGAAGCGTTCAACAAGACAATCATCAAGATCTTGTTGAAACTCGTGAAGACCAATAAACATAATTGGGACGATAAACTCGGAGAAGCACTCTGGGCATATCGCACCACAATACGCACGCCTACCGGAGCTATCCCAAATTCTCTGGTATACGGATGTGAAGCTGTACTTCCATTAGAAATCCAAATCTCATCACTTCGTATCGCCCTCGCAACTGAGATGACGGCGGAAGAGCAACATTGGAGACGTCTTGAAGAGCTCGAGATGTTGGACGAAAAATATCTGGAAGCTCAACAGCACATCGAGTTTTACCAAGCCAGAATGTCGAGGGCTTTTAATAAGAGAGTCCGACAGAGAAGCTTCAATGAAGGAGATCTAGTCATCGCTGCTCGACGACCAATAATTCTCGATTCTAAGAAGAAGGGTAAGTTTAAATCTAAATGGGAAGGACCGTTTGTGATAGACACAGTCTATTCAAACGGCGCATATCACCTAATCAATCAGAATGGCGACAGGCAATTAATGCCTATAAATGGGAAGTTCCTGAAAAAGTACTACCCTTAGTACAGTTGGGATAACCCATTGTGACGGGAAGTTTCTCAGAAAATAATTCACCCATTGTCCTTGAGGATAACCCTAAATCTGTCCTCCACCATAAAATCCATCACTGATCAAATTCATTGATGGTGAGCCCAAAAAAAAAGATTTTTCTGGTCCAATCCACCAGCAAAATCCCCTCTTGATTCCTTCTATGAACAAGAGGTCCTTTGTCAATATTGAAATCCCCTTTTGATAAATAGAAGGACTCCATCCTTTCCTCTTCGGTCACGTCTTCCCACAGTTGGGGCTGAAATTAGAATTTCATCTCGATAAACGAGAAAATCATTCCCAGATCAGGTAACGAACCCTATAAAAGTGAAAGTTACCTAAATCTTTTCAATTCTTGGAGTGGAGATCCCACTCTTAGTTTCACCTCCTGAGATTCTCGAAGTGGAGATCCCACTTTTAGTTTTCTTCTTCCTAAAGATAGAATATAAAATTCTTCCTCTCCGGGGGCAAGAGATAGGATATAAAATCTTTCCTCTCTTGTTTCGGGTTTGTCTTTACCCTAAAAAGAAGACCTGGAGACAGGATTATAAATCCTTCTTCTTCACCGTCGGGAAACAAAATATAAAATTCTTCCTTTCCCACATCAATTCCATTGCCAGTTTAGTCTTTTATCCGATTGAAAAAGACACCAGAATTCAAGTCTGGAGAATTTTATCCCAAAGCCTAAGTAAGGATAAGTCTACACCTAACAGGCGTTGCCGGTTTAGTCTTTTATCCGATTGAAAAAGACACCAGAATTCAAGTCTGGGAAATTTTATCCCGAAGCCTAAGTAGGGATAAGTCAACGCCTAACAGGCATTGTCGGTTTAGTCTTTTATCCGATTGAAAAAGACACCAGAATTCAAGTCTGGGTAATTTTATCCCGAAGTCTAAGTAGGGATAAGCCTGCATCTAATACGTGTTGCCGGGTAGTCTATTCCCGTGGGAAAGACGAAGCCTATGTATTCAACATCATAGTATTAAGTCTAAAAGAGTTTCATTCTTTTAGCACAACGTCACGTGCGAAACGGGTTTAGATAATCCGCATGCTAGCCCGATTCAAACGGTAATCGGTAAAGGCTCGTCAAATCCGTTGATGGCTGGGGCTTGACCAATAACCCTAAAGTCAACGCCTAACATGCGTTGCCGGTTAGTCTCTTGCCCGTAAAAGAAGACAAAACCTATGTATTCAATATCATAGTACCAAATCTAAAAGAGTTTCATTCTTTTAGCACAACGTCACGTGCGGAACGGGTTTAATCCGCATGCTAGCCCGATTTAAATGGTAATCGGTAAAAGCTCGTCAAATCCGTTGATGGCTGGGGGTTGGCCAATAACCCTAAAGTCAACGCCTAACACGCGTTGCCGGTTAGTCTTTTGCCTGTAAAAGAAGACGAAGCCTATGTATTCAACATCATAGCACCAAGTCTGAAAGAGTTTCATTCTTTTAGCACAACGTCACGTGCGGAACGGGTTTAGGTAATCCGCATGCTAGCCCGATTCAAACGGTAATCGGTAAAGGCTCATCAAATCCGTTGAGGGCTGAGAGTTTGCCAAAAATCCTATAAGTATTATGGTTGATTATTTCAAATGAAATAAGAAATCATAATAAACAACAATTAAGAAGAAGGATAGAAATTTATTCAAGAGTCGAGTCTTTCAATGAAGAAATTGCAGTTATTCAAACATCAAGTTTATGACAAAAGATTTATTATTCTAACTTAGACAACTCATCGTTGTAAGCCTGTTGGAGCTCTTCCTGCAACTCAGCCCTGAAAGACTCCGCGTTGGCATTCAATGTCTTTGCAGCTTCTTCCTCGTCTTCAGCTAGCTTTTGCTCCAAGAGCTCAAGCTTCTTAGAAATGGAGATGCGAGCTTCCTCTTCGATGACCCGTGTCAGCTCCAAGACACTCAAGTTCTCCTCTTCTATCTGAAGTTCCCGCCTAAGCTGCGCTATCTTGGCCTCACTTGATGCAATGCAAGAGTGAATGTGGCTCAGGGATGTTGATTTCTCGGCAAGGGCGATCTTAACCTGATCTACCCGGCCACACTGCATCTGAAACTCGAGTCCAGTAAAAACTCGAGCATCGCGCCATGCTTCCAGACGAGACTCCACCCGGTCAGCTATATATGAAGAAGCACATGTCACCGCAACTCCCGAACTTCGGTTGAATTCCGTGCATCAAGATCGCCAGTAATGGCCTTGGCTAGCTCGGGGTAACCGGCATCCCTTATCAAAGCTGTTCTAGAGTCAAGGGCCGGCCTGAACCGACGGAGAGAAAGCCCACTATGGAGAAGCTTGTCGGTCATCAGACTCATGAAAGAAAAGAACGACTGGACCTCCATACAGATGATAATCCGATCTAGGTCGTCGTCTGACATCAGCGCTCTCGCCAGATCATGGAGATGAGAGGTGAGCCCTGAGAAAAGGAAGACATGAATGTTTCAAAATCTGGACTCAAAAGCCGGCATAGACGCCCTTTGCTGAATAACCCGTACCTGACTCCATCGGCATGGCTTCATGGACTATCGTTCGCTTGAAGGGAATCGCCGCTGACGCACCAACCATCAGAGTTGGTCTCACGGCATAATCGCCGAGGAGCATCGAATGAGGAACCGAAAATGAGTCTCAGAGGAGTGCTCGCCAAAGAACTAAATGAATTCATCAGATTTGCCGAATTGTAGCTGTACTAGTCAAAAATGACTAGTCCTACAATTAACGAGAGAGGGAGCCCATACCTGTAGAGGGGTGAACCTTAGTATTCTCGGGGATTCTCGGTCCAGGTGACATGTCACCGGAAAGAGTATCATCTCGGAGAGAGTCGAATATCAAGTCGATTATGGGGGTGCCCGCAAGCGGGTCGTCTTCATCAGAGTCCTCTAGTGAAAAATCTGACACGAAAGAGCATAAGTGAAGGAAGCGGAATTAGAAAACTTGCGATCGGTAAAAATGGCTTACCTCCTACAAGGGAGCTGATCTTTCCAATCCCAGCATCCGCATTCGCTCCCTACAATTTCTCTAAAAGAGCAAGAAGCATAAAGGCGATTAGGGAGGGCACGGGTTCCGAGTCGTTCAACTCCCGCACTCGCCATCTAAATAGGGTATTACCAATGATAGATGTACCTTGATTGGCTGAATCAGGTCCTACATTGGTGGTCTCGTTAATCTTAGCGGATACTGTAGGCTCTTCTGCCGTTGACTCGTACATTTGTTGAGTGAAACTGGGTCCTCCAGAAGAGACAAAATCGTGATAGGGAAAATCAAAGCTGGTCTCGTATCCTCCTGCACAAAAAAGGGAGAAATATGAGTCTCGAATGATTGAAGGGATTACGTGGTGTTTAAACATTACCTCCCTCGCTGACAAATTCATCACCGGCTAAGTCCGTCTCGAAGGCTCGTGGATCTGCATGCGTCTTGTGAACTAACTTCTTCCGCTTAACACCTTGGGTCCCAACTCGAGACGTCGGTTGGTAAGAAGGGCGAAGTCCCTCCTCCTCCTCAGCCGTCATGCCTGAAACCTCAAACCGTGGTTAGACCCAATAAATATAAGAGAGAAGAGAGAAAAGGTGAGAGGAAATGTTGGCAAACCTGTCCCAATGTCCTCCTCATCAGCATGATCTCCTCCTGAGCTGTCACCGGCAGAGCTGAAGACCTCCTCTTCCTCCTCGTCAGTTTGACGAGTCTTGCATCACTTCCTCTGTGACCGAGCGGCCTTCTGAACCATCTGAGTATCAGCTCGGGAAGCCTCTTCGACCACTAACTCTGCAATACGCCTCACGTGAACGGGTTCATTAGCTGCTAACAACCATGTGCGATAAAATGTCACCAAGTTGACGATCAAGACTCTAAGGTCGAACTCGCACCGCACCCCGCCACACTCCATAACCATACTCGGACGCCGTCCACTAATCCGCCTCGAGTCCGAAGCTATCAACTTAGATTTTCAACATAAAGTTGGTCATAACTAAACTGGCGGGCAAATCGGCAGGGTAGATACGGCTCTATGAACCACTCATTCCTCACTCGGAATGTCAGGTTACCCAGTCTGATGTTCATCAGCCAATTGAAGCAGCCAATGTCAAGAGAGGTCCGACTCGCCCTCGGCCTCTCCTCATCAAGCAAGAACTCGCCGTACTAGCCAGAAAACCGTGGAAAGCACCTGGAGAAAACCCAACCCTTGTGAATCTGTAACTACTTCCTTATCTCTGAGAATACTCGCCCCTTCCATCTGTAATTTTCTAATAACTGTAGTAAGGGGATGGATGGATCTGCAGTGCTCGGCGCTGTCATCATATCCGAGCGGTGAAGGACAAACCAGGACATCAGGTAAGTGTAGGAAAGCTCCACCTTTGCAAGAGGAATCCGAGCCAACGGCCCACCCTCTACCTGAGTGGAGCCACTGACTATCTGCTGAAGCCCACGATGGATGTTAGTCACCATCACCGGAAGAAGAGAAAGTTCCTTCTTGTGAGCAAGCTGAACTGCAGGATAAAGCACCTCTAAAGGCAAAGCATCGCCAGACTGATATGGTACCACGCATTTCTTCAACCAGATCGCGAGGTAACCGGCTAGGAGAGTCATCAGCTGAATCGGCTTCACTGCATGCCACAAAAATATCCCGAACTTAGTCCCTACAGGAAAGCCGCCCTCAGTGCTACTGGTGGTATAAGAGCGAGCACTGGACTTCTTGATCAGCTCGTTGACCTCTGAAGGAGTGAGCGGTGCCAACTCGCAAATCGCCTCGCCAGAATTGCTTTCCAGATGCTTAAATAAATAGCTCGCAAACTGCTTCAGCCTCACTTGTGACTTGGTCCTCTTGGCTAGTGGCTCAGCCCGTGCCAAAGCAACATGATAGTGACAAGTAAGATCCTATAAAGTGTCATAGCGACCGGGCATGCGCTCTTTTAGCTGACTCAACTCGCGGTTCGAAGGAAAGTACTCCTGGTATAACATCTTTCCCATAGGCAAGTCAGAGACCTGATGCATCTCATGGAGAGCTAATCGTAGCTCCCCGTGTCTGGTCAAAAAAGTATTCGAATCCGGGTCGTAGAGCTCTGCCAAGGCGAAGAAGTGATTGGCACTGATCGGCAGCTCATACATGGTAGCGCGGATTGCTACGTATAAACCACGGGCGTGTAGCTCTTCGCCCCATCGGCTGAGGACATAGTTCATCATACGAGCCCACCAATACTTGTCTGAAGAATGAAGCCAGCCGTAAAATCTGTGACCAATCGCAGGCAGCTCTCGCCCCAATCCCGCAAGACGATTCTTCAAGGTACGAGCAACAGTGAATAGCTCGTCACGGGGTGGCGTGTCTAATCCCAACACACCAGGACGTAATCTAACAACACCACTCCTGCTTGAACCCGGAACCGCCTGGTGGGTAATGTATCCGCAATGTATGTGATCATGCTCATCCGTCAAGCGCCACGACATTTCCCGTGTCACGGCCTGACACCTCAGCTCCGTCAACGAGCGATGGCGAGGTATCCGGGGGAGATATAAGTGCCCGCCATCATCTTTGTTCAATCATTGCTCACTGGCGAGAAAAGCTGTGTCTGGATCCTCAACGGAATCGCTGAATAGGTAATCTGTTTTCCTCAAAGATTGAGTGGAACTGGTATCCCTCACAAGTGGCGCATCGATAATCAACAGCCAAAGAACACAAGGGCTCCCTTCACGTATCACCTGAATGGTCTCCGCTGACGTACCCGGTGCAAACTGAGGAGTAACCAAAACGGGCGAAGAATCATCGAAAGTAGCATAGTGCTCACCGCGACGTTCATCAATCGCATAAGAGGGGAACGCTCCGGAGGGATACTCAACTGAGAAAGAGGAATTAATATTCATTAGACTCAGCCAAGAAGAACTCATCTCGCAATCTTACGAGATAGAGTCACCGCATTGTAATGGGTGAGACGATTCCAGCTGCATTGTGTACCCACAAGACAATGTATACCATCGCGCAAATAAAGCGACGATACACCCCATCCTATGGAACATAATGCAGCATGGAATTGCCCCCTCAAGATAGGTATTGACCAAGCAAAACCTATCTTTTAAGCAGCGACCCTCATAAAGGAGAATCGCGGCTCTTCCCAATTGCCTCACAAAGGAGAACAAAGCGGGGATGCAGTATGCTGTATGCAGATTTTGAATGCATTGAGAATTAGAAAAAGCTCACCAGTAAGTGACGAAGGTGTACTCTCAGGTAGTGGGGTAGCTGGTCGGCTCCTCGGAGCGCGTAATCTCCCCGACGACATATCTACCTGCAAAAAGAACCGAACGGGTCAGATCCGAAATATAAAGGGAAACTATGAATTTTAACCAAGATCCTACAAGAAACAAGGGATTTTACAGTTAAAGTCTAGTTAAACCTACAGGGTCCACATACGCCGAGGTCCGGCTCAATATTCGCTCGAAAACCTCTCCTAATCAGATTTGGCCATAAAATGACCAACATACCCCTGGGATCTCGAGTTGTGGGGGATTTACCTGACAAAAAGTTCGAAGACCTGAACCTGAAAGAAGATTCAATCGAGCGCTCGAGGGGCCTGAGAGACCCAAAAAAAAGCGTGAGGATTTGAGGGAATTCTTGGGTTCGAGACGTGGAGGAAACTTGGACCTTGTATGCTTTTAGGATTTGGAGAAGACGAGGCCAAAAGAAAAAGCAAAAAAGAGAAAAGAGAGAGAGAGAGGGCCGGCCAAAAACCCTAGAGAAGAAGGGGGGGTTTGGCCGAAATTTTGTAAAAAGAAAAAAATATATAATAAAGGAAAATAAATAAGGGGGGCCTGGTCCTATAAATAAGAGGAGAGGAGTTGGTTTGGCCAAAACCCAATAGAAGAAAGAAAAAAGGAAAGTGGGGCCCCGGATATTTATTCGGCAGGATTATCACCCATTAAGGGTCAATTCTCATCCGGTTCGAATTATGCGGGCCTCATATCTACTCCAAAAGGGTATATGAGTATAAACTATTTCCTATTTTTATCGAGAAGTTTTTGGAAAATATTTTATATTTTAAGGATAACTCGACTACCTCCAAACGGGTATATGAGGATAAATTAACCCCGACACTCCCAGGAGTATACGAGTATAAACTGGCTCTCCCAGCTCCAACGCCTTAAGAGCTTAAACTGTGTAGACTCCAAAAAGGTATATGAGTCTAAACTGTTTCCTATTTTGTTGAGAAGTTTCTGGAGAATATTTCCATAAAAATATTCTTAAGGATAACTCGACAAACCCTAATTTCCTCGGCGTAGTCGGTTCTACGACAAGCATCGCAATGGAGAATGCACCGATTAAAGGTTAAATCTCATGAAATTGGATGGTCAATTCGACGACAACACACCAACACGAGCTAAAGCTAAAAAATTCATTCATCAGCTTCGGGTTAGGATTTCGACAGCGGTCAGATAATAAATGCAGCACCGTGATACTTTCAGTCATCCTACAAAGCACTGGATAGTCCGAAAGAATTGGAGAAGTCAAGATTCGAAGCTATTTTCAGGTCCTGTTACACCGACTGAAGATTGGGGCCTATCATATCCAAAATATTTCGGCTTTTTCTATAAAAGAGCGAGACTGAAACACTTTGGAGGGGGTATCTATAGGCGTTGAAAATTGCCTATAAGTTCCCGAACATAGCTTGTGACGAGGAGTTGACGATCGGCGAGCCATCCGACGACATAACGATGAACTGTCGACGACGCAACAACAAATGACCGCGACGCAAACGTATGAAGCGAGTCGACAAAGCGTGCAAGTCAACAAAGCGACAAATCATATGCAAGCGATGGGATAAACCTAACTCCGAAGCTTCGAATCAACGAAACCGACAACTTCGAACCAAATCAGACTCGGATCAACGGAATCGGACTCGGAAAAAACTAGAAAAAACAACAGCAAAAAAGACCGAAAGCTGAGCCGCCTTAAGAGGTGGCCGAACCACCTCAAGAGGTGGCCGAACCACCTCAAGAGGTGGTCAACCACCTCAAGAGGTGGTCAACCACCTCAAGAGGTGGCGAACCACCTCAAGAGGTGGTCAACCACCTCAAGAGGTGGTCAACCACCTCAAGAGGTGGTCAACCACCTCAAGAGGTGGCGAACCACCTCAAGAGGTGGTCAACCACCTCAAGAGGTGGTCAACCACCTCAAGAGGTGGCGAACCACCTCAAGAGGTGGTCAACCACCTCAAGAGGTGGCGAACCACCTCAAGAGGTGGTCAACCACCTCAAGAGGTGGTCAACCACCTCAAGAGGTGGCGAACCACCTCAAGAGGTGGCCGAACCACCTCAAGAGGTGGCCGAACCACCTCAAGAGGTGGCCAAGCCACCTAGGTGGCTAGGTGGGCTTTTTACCTGCTTGACCCGTCATCCGCTTTTCGAGGCTATAAATAGAGGAGGTGGGGGTTCATTTTTGAGATCCGGAATTTTGGAGAAAAAACCGAAGCTCTGCCGGATCAAGATCTGACTTTTGCACATTAAGGGGAGACGATCAACTTCGACAACTAGATCTGAGATCTTAGAGAAACCATTGGCGATTATTTCCTTCGTGAAATAATCCTCCAAGAAAGTTCGAGAGGTCTTAGATCAGATCTACACGGTTTCCTCGAGATTAAACTTTGTTTTGATCTCGAGAAGAGTAGTGATCTCGCTTGGTCGATTTCACTTACTTAGGTGATTATTTCCTTCGTGAGATAATCCCCCCGATCGTGTTAATCTAACTTCGGATCATAATCACGTGGCGATCCACGGACGCAACAAAGTCCCCGGCACAGGCAAAGATCCCACGCGAGCGAGGAGCCGATAAACGGATCCCGCATTTGTTTAGGTGGAAAGTTATAATCTTTGTTTTGATTTTCATTGTAAGTCTTATAAAAAGACGACCTTTTTAATTTTGAATTCATTTGTAATTCCATAAAGGTGTAATGAGTTCAACGACAATGAAGATCGAGAAACCAACTTTCCCCGCGAACAAAGTTAATCCCCACCCCCTATTTTCGGGGCAAGTACCAAAGGCACTTGCCTGCGCGAGTGCTGCTAGTGCTCCTCATTTCACCAAAGAGAAACATCATTTATTCGAGAAGGCTAAATTCCACTTAAATACCTTATTATTTCATCATTTTATACTTAAATACCCTAAGTTATAAAAAATAGTACTTTAATACTTGCTCACAGGTATTCTTTTGCCCTACTCAGTACTTGCTCACCCGTTGTTTGATTCTAGAGCTTCATATAGTTTCGTATCATCAGTATTCATCCGAGTTCACTTCATTCCATGCATTCTTTTAGACCAAACTTAGCATGTTAGGACCGGTAGTGGGGTAATAGTAGTGGATCAAGAGTGTAAGCTATGTCCTATAGTCATATGCAGTCGAGAGCTTTATACAAACCTGTTAGTGCTAGACTATCCTGGTTAAGACATCATCCTAGGAATGGATTGGCTCAGCAATTTCCACGCGACCATAGATTGCTGTCGACGAGATGTTAGCGTCCGTCTACTCAGCATACACCTTTTGAGTTTGAGGGAAGTAGTAGGAGTTTAGATCCACCAGAGCATTGAGCCATAGCTATCGGGATTCTGGCTGCAATAGAGGCTGAGAAGTTGGTGGAGTAGAGACCTATTCCACCAGTAGTGAGGGAGTTTATAGACGACTTTCTCAAGGAGATGCCAGGACTACCACCACCCTATAGTATAGAGTTTATCATCAATGTAGTACTGGGCATGGCTCTGACATCCAAACGAGCGTATCGAATGGCACCAAGGAGTTGAAGGAGCTCAAGGAACAATTGGAGGACTGCCAGAGGAAGGGATTTATACATGCTAGCTATTCACCATAGGGAGCCTTAGTTTTATTGGTGAGGAAGAAGGATGGATGTGGATATATGTGTGTAGATTACAGGGAGTTGAATCGGGTGACCATCAAGAACAAGTGCATGACCCCTCAGATCGATGATCTATTTGATCTGTTAGGCAAAGCTACTATGTATTCCATGTTAGATCTGAAGTCTGGCTATTATCAATTCCGAATGAAAAAGGAAGACATACCCAAAACTGCTTACAGGACCAGATATGGCCATTTTAAGTTCTTAGCTATGTCCTTCGTGCAACTAACACCCCATTTTCAATTACAGTCTTGATGAATCAGGTCTTTGCTCCATACTTGGACAAGTTCATCATAGTTTTTATTGACAATATCCTGGCATATTTGAAGAGTCAAAAAGAGTACGAGGAGTATCTAAGAGTAGTGCTGGAAGTAATGATGAAGGAACAGTTGTATGGAAAACTCGGGAAGTGTGAGTTCTGGCAGAGTGAAGTTGCCTTTTTAGGACATATATAGTATCAATAACGGGAAGAGCTATTGATGGCAAGAAAATTGAGGATATAGTCAGATGGCCGATACTGAAAGATGTAGCATAAGTTCATGGATTTTTATGATTAGCTGAATATTATCGAAGATTTATTAACAATTTTTCAAAAATTGATGGTTCAATAACTAAGTTGACTTGGAAGGAAGAAAAGTTCAAGTGGACCAAGGGTTGCTAGAAATAATTCAAGGAGCGGAACCACCGCCCCCTATCTTAGCAATACTAGACGAATCAGGAGGTTACGCCATTTTCAGAGATGTATTTGCCAAGGGACTTGGGTGCGTATTTATGCAAAATAGCAAAGTGATCGCTTGCGCCTCGAGACAGTTGAAGCCTCATAAGAGGA
Organism: Asparagus setaceus; assembly: GCA_012295165.1. NCBI lineage: Eukaryota > Viridiplantae > Streptophyta > Magnoliopsida > Asparagales > Asparagaceae > Asparagus > Asparagus setaceus. The sequence goes on along the minus strand of CM022701.1, from coordinate 39,855,086 downwards.
ATTATGCCACCTATGACTTGGAGTTGGCTGCAACCATCTTTGCCTTGAAGATCTGGAGACATTACCTATTGGGTGAATGAGTTGAGGTTTTCATAGACCATACATATACACCCAGAAGGAACTCAACGTGAGGTAGAGGAGATGGTTAGAGTTATTGGCAGATTATAATGTAGTTCTACAATATCACTCGGGGAAGGTCAACGTAGTACCCGACACCTTGAATAGACACCCCAAGTTGAGGGTGTTGACATGTTAGATAGATTTAGCTGAGGAGTTCTCCAGGTTGCAGACTGAAGTGTTGCCTCCAAATGCTAGACGACCATTGATGATGCTCCAGATAGATTCCAATCCAGTGGACAGGATTCGAATAGAGCAAACCAGTGATGAGAGGATCAAACAATTGAAGAAGCTAGTTGAGGATGGGAAGAGGGCGGATTTACGCATAAAGGAAGATGGAACCCTGATGCATGAAGAGCGTCTGTCCGTGCCGAAAGGGGATGTCTGGAGAGAATTGTTGGCAGAAGCTCACACCTTGGTATACACCATGCATCCAGGTGGTACCTAGATGTATCGTGACCTTCGCCAGAGATTTTGGTGGGAAGATATGAATAAGAAAATTGCCAAGTTTGTATCCCAATGCATGACTTATTAGCAAGCCAAAGCCGAGCATCAGAGACCAATCATTACCCATTACATAGTGGAAGTGGGAGCATATTATCATGGATTTTGTGATGGTGTTACTAGGAGTCCGAATGGTAACAGTGCAGTATAGGTCATCGTGGATCGATTGACTAGGTTAGTGCACTTCATACCAATTAGAGTCAGAGCCTACCAATTAGCTCATCGAGAGATACATGCAGATGATTGTACGGCTTCATGGAGTACCTCTTAGTATCGTGTTCGACAGAGATACCTATTTTCTATCACACTTCTCACAAGAGATTCATGCTAACCTAGGCACTCATCTTCATTTTAGTACGCTGATCACCCACAGACCGATGACTAGTCCGAGCATACCATTTAGATTTTGGAGGATATGCTGAGGGCATGTATGATCAACTTTAGAGAAATGTGGGAGTCTTATATACATCATGCAGAGTTTTCTTACAACAACAATTACCATACTAGTATTCAAATGGCACCGTACAAGCCGTTGTATGGCCGGAGATGTAGATCACCATTTTGTTGGGATGAAGTTAGAGAAAGGGTGGTGCTAGGTCCAAGAATGGTGATTAGGACCGTGGATAAGATCCAAGTAGTAAGAGATCGTTTGAAGAGAACTCAACGTTAGGCAAACATAGGCCGACGGCCTTTAGAGTTCAAGGAGGGTGATCATGTATTCTTGAGGATTTTACTAACCCGGGAAGTTACATATTTTGGGGCGAGGGAAAAGTTAAGTCCTAGATATGTAGGTCCATTCGATGTCTTAGAGCGCGTCGGAGAAGTAGCCTATCATTTGGTGTTCCCACCTTCTTTTTTCGAAATGCACGATATTTTTCATGTCTCTCAACTTCGGCAATACATTCCGAAGGATGGCCATGTAATGGATATCTCTGAACTTGAAGTCGAAGACAGTATCTCGTTTCAATAAGAACCCGTTGCTATCTTAAATCGGAGCGAGAAGATCCTTAAGAACACTGGAATTCTACTCATCTTAGTCTCTTGGTATCCGAAACATCCAAGTGAGGCCACTTGGAAGAGGGAGGACGAGATTTGTGTTTGACATCCAAATTTTCTGGGTTAGGATGTATCTTTTCCTTTTCGTTCTTATTCCACGCCATGTTTTTGGAATTTCAAGGATGAAATTTTCTTTTTAGGGGTATATGATGTAAGGATCCTAACTCGGCTCAAATTATTTTCAACCATAGATCTCGATCGGATAATTTTGAACCATCCGATTCTGTCGAATCTTGGATTCTTGATACGTGTCACATTCTTTATTCAAGTGAAGGCCACACTTGTTCTTTTTATCTTTCATTAAAAGTTATTTTGAGTGTTTCAATTGTTTTATTGGTTTTCATAATGACATGGGCTTAAAGAGAGATAATGGGCTTTATGGTGTATTAGCCTATTGGGTTGGATCTACCAAAAGGGTATCCATTAATCCACAACACATTTCATATTTTCCACATATAAAAGCACCATTTTCTCTCCCTCAAAAACTAGGACTGAGGTTTTGGAGAGCGTAAAGGCCAAGAGAAGAGAGATCTACACCCCAAGGTAAGTGTTTTTGCTTGCTAAATTGATTATTTTAAAATTTTAATTTATGGGTCTTTTAAATCTTAATTTCCTCTATCTTTTCAACAAAGAGTTTTTTGGTGCATTCAAATTTGTGGGTTTTGATCAAGGTGAGAATTTATCTAAGAGGTAGATCTCAATCCATAATCTCTTTCAAGGAGAAAGAACCAATATTGTAGATAGATGTTATCTTTGCAAATTAAATTTTTATTTCATGATTTGTAGTATTTTTCATGGGTTTTGTGTATTTTGAGATGTTAGCATCCTTTTGATGTTTTTGGGTTTGATGTTTTTGGGTTGAAATGGGTAGTTTAGATAAGGGGTTGTCCCCAATTTTAGTTTGGATTGCTAGCCCTCAAGTGAGTATTTGATCAAAAATATTTTGGGAATTGCAATCTTTAGGACGAGCACACACACTGAGTGAAATCTCGAGAGCAGAATGTTTTACAATGTTTGAGCTCACGCGCCAAAACAATGAGCACACACGCTCAAGCGGGCTTTTTGAAGATGATTTCTATTTTTGTCGTTCTCAGTCGGCTATCTAAACTTGGCTGACATGGCATCAATGTGAGCACATGCGCCCAACCTCCAAGTGCACGCGCTCAGCACAAAAAAATAGATTCTTTTGATTTTGAGAATTTGATCCATTTGAGCTTGTTTTTAATGCTTCTATGGTTTCCTTACATAGATTATGATATCAGTTATGCAATTAAGCTTGTTCTTGCCATCTTGAGATAAAGTAGATGATATTTTAGTCGCTTGACTATAGTTCCATGATTGTGTTTTTTTCTTTGAATTCATGATATATCCATGTTTAACTATGCAAGTAAAGCATATTGTGCTATGTTGCATAGTGATATCGTATGTTCTTGCTATGTTATGTTCTGTTATGACTTGATCTAGAATTTACGAATATTATGCATGTTGGCCTAGGTTATACCTTGGACCTTGTTTGCTCAGTGCATTATCATGAGACTTGATCCTAGGGGTATGCATGATTAGGCACCATGATTTGGTGTGTGTGTGTGTGTGTGTGTGTGTGTGTGTGTGTGTGTGTGTGTGTGTGTGTGTGTGTGTGTGTATATATATATATATATATATGATTGCCTATATTTGGATATTGATCATGTCTCTCGTGACATTAAATCAAGAATGTTCTCTATTTTGAAATCAAAAAGTTCTCAGTTTGGTATGCATTGCGACTGTGAGTGGAGGCTCGTTATTCTACACCACCAAAATTTTGATCAAGTATATAACACGATAACCCAATTAAGAGAAACCAAGAAAAAGATCAAGTATCCATGTGTATCAAGTCATGATGACTTGTTTTGGTATTCGACGGGTATATTTTGTTTGCTTGGAAACCTAGTCGGAGAGGGCACCAATGAGATGGATGTTTTCTTTATATTGAGTTACTCAAGTCTAGTGCATAACATATCATGTGTAACCAAGTAATAAAAATGTTTATATGGGTTAATTAATGGGAGGGATTTTGACATCTTATAGATAATGTGTGGCCTGGGGTTGTGTTTGAGCACTAGTGCCAGATGAGTCTGTGCACACAAACTAAGTAAAGTAAGAATCCAAGTAACGTTTCTAATAGGTACACCAAATACACATTGTCCCATTAGAGATTTCCCTAAACAAGCTTAAGAAAAAGCTAATTAATTAGATGCACACATTACCTTTGCATCACACTTCAAAAGCTAGGTGCACTCTCGTTGTTATCTCTATGTTGATGTTGTTTCGGTTATCTGCTTTAATCTATTCTATATTCTTGATTTGTGAGATGCACGTTCTTTTCATGAAAGAAAACAAAGTGATACAGTTATATGGTCTTTCTTATGCTTAAAAAAGTCATGCATTCATGATACATGTTATATGTGCACAAACCATCCTTTATTTTACCACTTACTGAACGGCTTTCTGACCGTCCTAGTTTGCACACTAGTTGTGAACCCGGACCTTCCACCCTTGCTTTAAGGCGTATAGGAATCCAGTGATCTTCCATAGATGGAGTTTCTGTCTACCAGCTTACCTATCCATTTATTTAGTTTTGTTTCAGCATTTTTACCAAACCTTGTTGTTTATGTTCATCTTTCTACTGCTGTGTAGTAAATCTGATGTACTTGACAGTTGTAGTAGTTGCTTTAGATTTATGTGGTCATGTGGTCTGGCTTTTATGTATTTGAGTTTATCACATTGATATCAGACTCGTGATATCTTTTTTGTATTCGTGATTTGTAGGACTTGATATTTGCTGAGTATCTTGCTCCGATGTGTATTTATACTGAATACTTGCTTTTGCCAAATCTCAGTTCCTTGTATTTTCTTTTATGTGTGATTTTGTAATTCTTTTCTATATATGGTGAATAATATGTATGTACTGATCATTGTTATATGCTTAATATATACTTTTGGGTGGTATTTGGCCCGATTGTATATGCTGCCCAGCCTAGTCACGTACACGTTAAGTGCTTCTAGATCACAGGGCGTGATAAAAATCTCACACAATGCTGCCCAACCAAATTATTATTTATTCACCCCATTTAAAATCCAATATTTTCAAAAGAACTCACTTTAAGGTGATCACGCATGATGCTGTCTAACGTGTAATATACAAATTCTAAGAGTTTGAAAAATCAGGTTTTAAATATCCGGCGATGTTATCTCTTCTCAATGTATTATCCAAAATCCCATAGGCAACAAATTTCTACCTCTTTCCCTCACCACCATCTCAGCTAAAAGCTTATCGCGTTGATCGAGACAAATGTCCGATATTTAAACTCCTAATTCTCATGGTTTGGGGGTGTAATAAAAAAAGGGTATAATTATTATAATCCATAGTTGAACTATTATCACAAGAGTCAACCTATCATATAGCCCATAGTTTTGTAAATAATCTCATTTTTATGTTAAAAACAACTCTGGATAGAGTTTGGCCTCAAGACTCAAATTCAACAAAAAACCATATTTTTTTAGACTTTTTGGTTCAATTGAATAATTATCAAATTGTAACTCAAAAATATCAAATTAAACTTTGACCACACTCAAAACATGATAACAAAGGTGTTCATAAAGTTTTGTTATTATCAAAAGTCATACGAAGAAGTTATGGGGTCAAACGATTCATAAAACAAAAATAAAATATTTGTGCATGTTTTCAGGCGTCTAAAATATCTCACTAGACGTTTGAAACTTGGACCAGACGTCTAATAAATCTAGCTATACATCTAAACTGGGAACAATAGAAACTCAAAAATTAGATAAGCTATGCAAAGACGTCTAAAACTTGAACCAGACATCTGACGTCTGAAACTAATTTTTCAATAGAATTTTTAGATTTTCAAATTAGAGTTTGGCGTATCTTTCTCGTCTTTAACTTTGGGATGATTCTCTATACTATTTCAATATGATATCATGAAACTAACATGTATGGAACAAAAATTATGGTCATAGATTCGATAAAAACACGAATTTGTCATCTAGGATATTGTGACAACTTGCCGAAACATCATCAAAACTTACCATATTCATGTAAAATCAAATTTGGCACATAAAACAATTAAAATCTAGCATATGAAACATGGATCATTGGGTTTCATTAGATGTCTATAGCTCTATGGTCGATATTCACATGTGTGTGCATGTTTTTCACCGAGAATAATGGTAGAACTCAAAAATTCATCAAAGATAAGATAAGATACTAACACTAGATCAAAACATATTTACCACAAAGAAATTAAATGTATTTAAGAACCAAAGGTGGAAAAAGCAGATGGTACTTGCCTAAGGTTTTTTTACTAAAAAGATGATCTCAGCTTTGACGAACATACGTCGGAAACTCTCTTCTTCCTTTTTCATTCTTGGCCAACCTTGTTAGAGTCAAAATCTAAAAAATTCTGATCTCTAGGGTTTTTTAGGTCTTATATAAGGATTATTGGCTTAAGGAGTTGACCGCTTTTAACTTAAAACCCATTAAGGCTTTTTAACACGTAAACTCTTCTAGAAAACTTATATTTAGAAAAATAAAATGTAAGTTATCTCTAAACTAATAAATAAAAAAGGAAACTATTTATCTCTCTTTGTTGGAAAATCAATTTTGAAACTAATTTTCGGTCTCGATGAAACAGGGTGTTACAACAAATAATAGGTCAAACATTTTGTTTGAAAATATAACACTTACGCACTCAGTTTGAATAAAAATATATCAAGTAATAATAATATAGCAATTTACACTATACACCAAACTCACGAAATGTGTTTAAAATTACTCTCTTATAGTGATTTATGTGTAACGGTGATTTTGGAAATAGGTGGGTTTAAAAATATATGAGGGTAAAACTTTAGGTTCATAGGCAAATTACCATTTTTGAAAGTGAGAATGTTTAAAAATAAATAGGGATGAAACTTGGGTGTATCGGCAAAAGACTGTTTAGAAGTGGATGGGCTCAAAAGTAAAGCGGGATAAGACTTTGGGTTTATAGACAAATATCCATTATAAAATTTTAGAGGCGGCTAGGTTTATAAATCAATGGGGATAAAGCTTTAGTTTTGAAGGTAAAAAACCCAACTTTGAAAGTGAGTGGATTAAAAAACAACACAAGGTAAAATTTTGTGTTTGTGGGCAAAACATTCTTTAGAAGTGGGTAGGTTAAAAACAAATAGGAGCTAAAACTTTGAGCTTATAGAAAAACAAATCTAGTAGAACTTTGGAAGTTGATGAGTTTAAAACTAATAGGGGTCAAAAGCTTTTGGTTTTATTGGCCAAAACCCAATTTTAAAATGGGTGGGTTTAAAAATAATGCATGGTAAAACATTGGGTTTATATGCAAAACATTTCTTTGAAGCTGGTAAGCTAAAAATAAATTGGGGTAGAATTTTGAGTTTATAGCAAAACAAACTTCAGTAAAACTTTGAAAATGGGTGAGCTTAAAATTAATGGAGGTAAATCTTTGATTTTATAGACCAAAACCAAATTTTATAATTAAGTAGGTGGGCTATAAAATAGCTCAAAGTTAAAATTTTGGGTTTATTGGTTAAAAATAAAAAGTACATAAATTTAGTTGTCTAATAAATTCTTTATGAAAGATTTTATCAAATATTTCTAACTGAAAAATTAACTTTTATCAAATATTTCGAGCTATCCGAATGATATTGGAATGTTATCAAGCTGTTGAATTATAGTTGTCTAACAAATTCTCTATAAGCGATTTGGGTGAGGCATCATATAATTTGGGACTTAAACTCTATAGAGATAGAGTCGATGATTAATGCATTATCTCATTTAGATAGATAAAATAGTGGCCAAGTTTAACTTTCAAGATTCAAAGAAGAGACTTATTCCTTTTGGACACGGAGTTGCTCTTTCTAAGAAAATATCACCTCATACAGATAAGAAATCAGAAAGAATGCATCAATCCTCATATGCTTCTGCTATAGATAATCTTACGTATGTAATGTTGTATACTAGAGCAAATATTACTCAAGAAGTAAGTGAAGTTAGTAGATATCAGTCCAACCCCGGAGAGGAACATTGGACAACAATTAAGCATATTCTTAAATATCTTAACAGAATAAAACATTATTGTTTAGTGTTTGATAGTGATCCTTTAAAAGTTGAAGGATACACTGCTTCTGATTTCCAGTCAGATCTTGATGATAGAATATCTGCATCTGTTTTTGTCTTTGCATTAAATAATGAAGCTATTAGTTGAAGTATTTGTAAGCAAGAAACTATATCTGATTCTACAACTGAAGCGAAATATATTGCACCTTGTGAAGCAGCAAAAAAAGCAGTTTAGATTAAAAAAACCCATGTAAGAGTTATGTGCCATTCATACTATTGAATCTCCCATCACTTTGCATTGAGATTATAGTGCAACAATTGCACGAGCTAGAGAGCCTAGGACTTATCGTAGATCAAAACAACTAGAAAGAAAGTATCATTTGGTAAGAGAAATTGACAAGAGCGAAGACATGGACATTACCAAAATTACTTCTGCCAATAATGTGCCAAAACCATTGACTAAACCTTTGAGTTAAAAGTTGTTTGAGAAACATATTGAGAAGATGGATTTGAAATTTATATTGAATTGACTTCGAGCGCAAATGGGAGACTGAAAGATGTATGCTCTACAAAACTAATAAATTTATTATATGATATTAAATAAGTTTTGCATGCATATTTACACAAAAACCCTAAAAATATGAAATTTTTTAACAACCTCCTGAATTATATGAAATTACAAGCGAACCATGATATTTAAAAATTACTAACAACTCCTCACCAAAAATTCAAAAATTACAAAAATCACCCTTAAAATATGATAATTTTGAATAGTCCCTAAATAACTTGAAACTACATATGACACCCTAAAAATTTGAAAAATACAAACAACCCACATGAAAAATCTAATAAATTATAAAAACAACTCAAAAATCTAAAATTACAAAGAAACACCTTGAAAATTAAAAAATTTTAACAGGTCCATGAACAATATGTAACTACATAAAGCACCCTAAAACTTTAAAATTACAAACAGACTTTTAAAAATCTTTAGTTGTAGAAAACACCACGAAAAAACTAAAAATAAAAAACACCCTAAAAATCTAAAATATTCGATCAGCCCTCTAAATAATATAAAACTGCAAAAACCACTAAATATTCAAAAATTACAAACCACCTCGAAAGTCCTCAAAAATACAAAAAACGTGCCAAAATTCAAAAAATACTAAAAACACTTCGAAAATCAAAAAAATTTCTTTCGCCCCTTGCACAATCTAAAATTACAAAGCCCCCCAAAAAGTTCAAAAATTATGAAAATCCTATGAAAAATATTAAAAATTATAAATGACCTTCTGAAAAATGAAAATTACAAACAACTCTCTAAAAATTAAAAATTGCAAACAAGCTCCTAGGAAAAAAAATCCAAACAACCACCTTAAAATCCAAAAGTACCAAAATAACTTTGGAGTTGAAAATTCTACAATTAAAATTATAATGATTCCCAAACAATAGATTGGAATTAATTACAATATTTTAAATTCTAACAATTCATTAAATCCAAACACAACCTTAATATAATTTCAAAAAACACATGACATTTAAAGAATTTTTACAAGACCCTCTAAACTTCATTCTTTCTAAACAAAAATGACAAATGATACAAGATTCCAAGGGAGGTTTTGCTGTGTGAATTATATGTCTACATTATCCCTTTGAGATTATATATTCTTATGGAATTACTCTCATTGCATAAACTATTTATGCACTTTTTTTACTTGGACCTTTGCTATATATTTGACTGGTAGGATTTTTGCTACAAGGAAATGGTATCTCTCAAAGTTTGAAAAGATCCTAGAGATCAAGGCTTTGATACCTTAAATTTTCTTGGGTAGATATTATTTTTCCTGAATAATGTTATTGTCCAACATAAAGAGTGTAATATAGCAGTTTTGTGGGAACTTAGTTTTTGTTATAAGTGTTTTACCCATTTTGAAATCATATTGGTTTTGTCATTAGTAATTAGTAACATATTAATATATAACTTTTCTTGCTTTTAAACTAATGTTTTGGATCATGTAATTAATTTCCTTTGTTGGTCTCATATGCATTTTATCAAGTATGAATTTATAGGAGGCAATTAGAATCAGTTGCAAAAGCAACTATCATGTCAATTTAATAGCAGAGAAGCCATGTGGGTTTATTGCCTCTAACAAAATAAGATTAGGTTGCCGAGATAATGATGTAATATGTCATTAATAGAGTATAACGCTGGTGATAGGGGTAAATAATGCAAAGTCAGAAGTGCACAACTATAAAGTTATAGTATAGAAAGATGTCGAACCCACGAGGAAGGTGTTGTAGGAAATAATTTAAATTGGTTCCTAGAGTTGTATGTGGACAAATAGAAGTGAAAGAGAGGAGATATAAAGAAAGTGTGTGATTATTTGCAAATAAAAAGAAACTAGAAAAGAAGGAAGAAAGAGAGTGACAAAAAAAAGGCAAATGAGAACAAACAAAGGGGAACGAAATCAAGAGATAAGAAAATAACGACAAAGAGGAAAAATTAAAATAAGTAAACGATGGAGGAAATCAAGAGAGAAATGAGGAATCTAGAATTGAATCCACTAGTTTAAATTCATTTAGGATTTATGAACTACTCTCTTTTATCATATTTTATTTTAGATTTATTAAGTATAGATTATCAAACTACTAAAAGAAATCATAACCTATCAAATTATCATCAAAGTAAAGTTCCATTTACTTAAAAGAACAGAATTAGATAATAATTCTAGAATTCATAAGTATAACCTATCAAATCACTTAAGATAAGCATAGATTATTAAATTTTTCTTCTACCAATTAGTTCTCTAGTTGATTATCATAAACATGATCATTTTAAGTACAAGAGAATAATCAACAAATCATAAAAGCAATCAAACTAGTTTTATACAATTCTAAAATTCCTACAAGATTTAGTTACTCATTTTGGAAATAAAAACAAAGAAATAAAACCTAGGCTAGAAGGCATGAAAGGAAGAGAATAAAAATTACAAAAAAATAAAACTAACTACAAAAATAAGAACAAGAACAAGAAAATAAAGATCTGAACTATAAATATCAATGAAATCTAACTAAAAATAAAAATGCATAAAAGTAAATCTAATCTATAAAAAATTGTAAGAAAATAAAAGAGCATAAAAGTAAATCTATACTATAAAATTGCAAGAAAATAACAACACAAAAATAAGAGAGCATGAAAGTAAATCTAATCTAATCTAACAAAATAAAATCCTAAAACATGAATTTCTAAAGAAAGAAAATAAAAGAGAAAAAATTAAAATAAGTAAACGATGGAGGAAATCAAGAGAGAAATGAGGAATCTAGAATTGAATCCACTAGTTTAAATTCATTTAGGATTTATGAACTACTCTCTTTTATCATATTTTATTTTAGATTTATTAAGTATAGATTATCAAACTACTAAAAGAAATCATAACCTATCAAATTATCATCAAAGTAAAGTTCCATTTACTTAAAAGAACAGAATTAGATAATAATTCTAGAATTCATAAGTATAACCTATCAAATCACTTAAGATAAGCATAGATTATTAAATTTTTCTTCTACCAATTAGTTCTCTAGTTGATTATCATAAACATGATCATTTTAAGTACAAGAGAATAATCAACAAATCATAAAAGCAATCAAACTAGTTTTATACAATTCTAAAATTCCTACAAGATTTAGTTACTCATTTTGGAAATAAAAACAAAGAAATAAAACCTAGGCTAGAAGGCATGAAAGGAAGAGAATAAAAATTACAAAAAAATAAAACTAACTACAAAAATAAGAACAAGAACAAGAAAATAAAGATCTGAACTATAAATATCAATGAAATCTAACTAAAAATAAAAATGCATAAAAGTAAATCTAATCTATAAAAAATTGTAAGAAAATAAAAGAGCATAAAAGTAAATCTATACTATAAAATTGCAAGAAAATAACAACACAAAAATAAGAGAGCATGAAAGTAAATCTAATCTAATCTAACAAAATAAAATCCTAAAACATGAATTTCTAAAGAAAGAAAATAAAAGAGAAAAAAACTTACATTGCAAGGGATGGCCCCTTGAAATCAAATCTTCATCTTCATCTCCATCAACAAATAAGAAGAAAATAAAATTTTAAAGTGGAGAATTTTTTTTATTATTTGTAAACAATATTTATAATTTTTGAAGGTCTTCTCAATTAATAGTAACCCCATTCTCTAAATAGAGTTTTTATAAAAATTTCACACTCAAAACCCTCACTCTCTACCCCTATTTAGAGAGTATTACAATTAATATTAGCCCTTAGATTAAATTTAATCCCCAAGTTACACAATTTCAGCCTTTGATTCGTAATTGTTCACTAGGTACCGATACTGGTATTGATACGGCTATCGATACTGATATCGATACGGCTATTGATACATATATTGATACCCATATCGATACTTCTTTAATTCCTGTTCCTTTGGCCAAAATTGTCTTGTGTGGGCTTTCATGGGCTTCTTTATCTTGATCTTGGGCTTCAACAAGGATTTAGAGATGGAAGATTTGAGTTCTTTTGGGCTCTTATTCTTTAATCTTTTATTTTCTGCAAATTAAGATAAAAAATACTTATTAGCAGATATTTTATTCAAAATAAGATAGATAATGAAGGTATAAATGTGTAATAAAATGCGATGATCAAATACCCACACACCTAAATTTTTGCTAGTCCTCTAGCAAAGAAAAAAATGAAAAGGAAAGAAAGAAAAATTCTAACTCACTTTCACAGGAATCACGGTTGTATTTAGCATATACAACAAGCATTTAAACCCCTAGGCTACCCTAGAGGACGAGTTATAGTCTCATAAGGGTTTGCAGTGAATATACCCATAAACTTTCGTCAACTTACCAATTTGAAGAAGTCAATGTATAATTAATTCACTTGAAATATTTAAACAATCTAATTGAAGCTAATTTTTACATAAGAAAATCTGTTTATGTATAACTCTAAACTAAATCTCTTGGAAAATTCTTTCATTATAGTCATACAAAATCAAGTCTAACTTAGAATTTTAATTAAAAGTTTTAAAAGAACATGCTAACTCTTCGTTTCAAATAATTTTCAAGTCTCTTAATCAATTTATTTTTCAAGAACATATATACAAATATAACTATATATAAAAAATTTGTTAGTATTTATTTTTTTAATTTTTAATTTTTTACACTCTTTATTGCTTGGTGATTTTGTTCTAATTTATCGGGCTTTCGAAGTGACCATTTAATGAGTTTTGGGCCAATGAATCCCAACCCAATTGGGCTTAGATCATTAAGTATAGAAATACTCCTCGGGCGTAATTACTCGGTTAACTTATGCTTAGTAAGATAGAACCACCTTGGAGTTCAAGAGAAATATTTTTTTGTTAGTGCCCATTTTCGCACTCTTCTTTTACAAAGTTATGTTTTTAATGTGTTATATATATATATATATATATATATATATATATATATATATATATATATATATATATATATATATATATATATATATATATATATATATATATATAGAGAAAAATATTTAGATCAAGAGAACTAAAAATTTATTTTCCACTCTAAGCCAAGCATGCAAAAAATTCATTACTCTAATTAAAAGTCTAAGTTAGGACTTTAGTGAAGCATACTACTTTGAAAATTATTTCTTAGAAAATTTATTTAGAATTATCATAAAAGGTTAACTTGAGTATAAAACTAACTAAGAATTAGAAATTTTAAAATTTTATCAAGTAGACCAATTATTAATTAACTTTATCAAGTTAACAAGTGAAAATATTTTTTAAGGGAAAGAAAAGAAAAGAAAATATGAACCAAAAAGAAGAAAAAGGTAAAATAAAGAGAAAAGATGCCTAGTCCCCACCCCAACACCTAAATTTTGCATTGTCCTCAATGCAAACTTAATGATGCATAAAGTAAAGCAGATAGAAAATGAAGCACTTATATTTGTTCTGTTAACCTAGAACAATGATAAAAATCAGTAATTATCTTTGGTATGAGGAAGGTGTAGCCAAAAAATTTTCTCTCTCTTTTTTTTCCTTTTTCATTTTTTCAAGAATAAGAAACTCTCAAGTGAGAGAAGAATAAATTCTTTTTCTTAATTATGAGACAAAGAATAAAGATGTAGAATGAAAAGCTCACATTCTATATTAAATCTTACCTTATTGATGAAAATTCTACCTCAGATTTTAAACAAGTCTAGAATGATAAACTCAATGATGTGCTTAAGTTCTAAGTACTCCAAGGTTTTCAATGATTTTTGTAGCATTTGAATGTAGGTAAGAACAAGGTTATGTATTTTAAATTTTTAATGTTTATCAAACAAAAAGCAAGTCTCAGATTTTAATTGAGATTCCTCATGAGTGAAAGTTTTTCCTAACACAACAAGTTCTCTTCTTTAAAAATTTCCTCAAATCCAAGATTCATGATTGATGAATGATAATCCGGTTGTTCTATATTTTCTAGAAACTTAAGCTCATCAGCAAAATGTCCTTCAAAACTAAGATCAGAAAAACTTGTATCTAACCCAGTACCTTCCTTCTGAAAGATTTGTTCTGATTCTAACTCCTCTAGTATCTTCAGTTCCTCACCAAAAATCTCCTCAAAACTCGAGTCTAACACACTCTCTTCTTTTAATTCTTCATTTAAATTTTTCTGGATGTAGTTTACTTCTAGGGATTGATCAGTTAGCTGGTTTCCTAGATTGAAAATATTGAGATCAACGGTCATATTCCCCAGTTCTACAGTTGATCAGAGCATTGAAAGTTGCTAAGAACGATCTTCCTAAAATGACATGTATCTGACCTCAGAGATTGAAAACGGGCTGTGTCTCCAAGACTGTAAAATCAACAGAAAAAATAAACTCCCCTACCTTGATCAAAACTTCCTCTATCTCTCCCTTGCGTATTTTCATAGATCTATCAGCTAACTGGAGGTTACATCTGGTTGGCATCAATTCACCTACCCTATCTGTTGAAAAACTAAATAGGGAATAAGGTTCACACTAGCTCCCAAGTCTAGAAGTGCCTTATCAATGAAGGTGTTTCCTATGACACATGAAATGGTAGGACAATTGGGATCCTTATGTTTTAAAGGCATTGGCTTTGAGAGCATATCATTGATATTGGCAGCTAGAAAGACTTTCTTGGAAATATTAGTGGTTTTTTTCTTAGTGCACAAATCTTTCCAAAATTTTGCATAGGATGAGATTTGTTAGATGGCATCTAAGAGAGGGATGTTGTCATTGACCTGCTTGAATGTTTCTAAGATCTTCTCTACTTGAGAAGAGTTTTTTCAAGGCCTGAGTCTATCTGGGAAGGGAGCAACTGGTTTAAACCTATCGAAATTAAGCTCAGATTCAGTTTTTAGTTCTTGGTCATCGGAAGGGGGCGATTGTTGAATAAAGTTATCAGAAGGAGAGAGAGTTTGTTGAGGTTTAGGAGTTTGACTCAGAGGCATTCTAACTTGATTATCGATTTGTTTCCCTGACTGTAGTGAATGGATTGCATTCACTTGAGCTTGGTAAGTTGAACTTGACCGAGTATCCTTAGGGTTTACAACAGATTGACTCGAAAATTTTCCCTTCTCTCTTTCACTCACGGCGCTAGCTAGTTGACCGAGTTGAGTTTCTAACCTAGCTATGGCTTGAGTGTTAGAATTGAGTACTTAATCGGTTGTCTGCATGAAGAAATTCAGAGTGTTGGATGTCTGAGTCAACATGTTGGTGGTATGTGTGGAAGTTTTAATCAAACCCTTTTCTAAGATACTAAAACATTTCTCATGATCTGAACTTGGAGGAATCGGATTCATCGGCTGATTTGGAAGAGACTAATTTTTGTACGCAGGATTGAGTTGTAAAAAATTATTTGGTGTATTGAATGAACCTGTGTTTCATCTATAAAATTATGGAGTTGAAGAGAGAGTGAAATTTTAATTTCCGGAGTAGTTTCCAAGATTCCATGCAAATTTTGGGTGATTTCTCCAACCCGGATTGAAGATTGGAGAAATGGATCATTTCTAGGACGTTGAAATGCAGCGTTCATCTACTCTAGTGGTTGATTGTTTTCTAAGAGAGGATATTTCTCTGAAGTATGGACTGGAGAAAGACAGTTATGACATCTTGAGATAAAAACTAGATTGATTTAACCTGGGGCTCGTTCTTTGGTCTCTAAAGCTTCTAACCTATGCAAGATTGTTGCCATCTTTACTTCAGAGACTATGCTTGACTTTAGGGAAGGACCACTGGATTTGGTTTGGAGAATTGATAAAACTCTGTCATCACAGTGTTCCTACTGCATGGTTTTTTCGGATAAACTCTCTAAACATTCCCAAGCTTCATCAGCATTTTTTTTCATGAAATCTCCTTGACACATTAATTCTAAGGAAGTCTTTGAAGAATAATTTAATCCTTTATAGATGATTTGGGATAATCGCCACTTTTCTAGACCGTGGTGAGGATATTGGATAAGAAGATCATTAAACCTATCAAAATACTTCCAGAATGGCTCCCCTAGAACTATCTTAAAATTCTGAATGTTATTTCTAAGCTTAACCATTTTATGGATAGGGAAAATTTTCTTCAGAAAAATGATGATAAATTCATCTCAGGTTGAGATAGAATTTGTGGGTAAGCTATACAGCCATTTCTTTACTTTGTCTTTGAGAGCAAATGGCATAAATCTAAGCTTAATCATATCCTCAGATAATTCCCTAATCTTAATCATAAGACAAACTTTGTCAAACTCGGATATAAAAATAAAAGCATCTACGGATTCATTTTCTAAGAATTTTGGAAGTACGTTTATGAAGTGCGGTCTAAGCTCAAAATTAGCTCCATTAATATCAGGTTGCCTAATGCAAGACGGGATTACATTTCTAGTGGGATAACACATATCTTAAAGAATGGGTGGGTTAGGATTAGTCATTTCTTTTATTTTAAAAATCAGTTCAACACGGATTAATAATTGGTATTATCCCTAATCCAAACTTGCATACACCAAAATAAATTCTTTTAGGAATTTTTTTTCTTTTTTCTCTTTTTTTAAACTAAAATGGAAATTAAGAAAAGATTGAAGAAAAATAAAAGTTAGTTAAGTTTTTTAAAGAAAAACTAAAAGACCTAAAAGATTAATGAGAGAAGAGAAGAAAGATAAAAAGAAAAAAATCCTAACTAAAACAAATCAAGAACAACCACTCTGAAACAATCACCCTTAATTCTAAGGTTAAGCTTAGACTCAACTAGACCAGCTCCTTACCCCTTGAGTGAAAAGATTGAAGTTTACTCGGTCAGCTGGCTAGGTAAGAATAGTATTAGAAGGAGGTCAAAGACCAATTAAGTACCCATTTTCTTGTGGAGCACTTTATGCGACCCCTAAGCCTTGCCTTAGATACAAATGGATTCAAGTAAACTTAAACTGATTCACTTAAGGATTTCTTGTTCCTTAATGAGCTCGAGTCCTTAGGGACCAACGTCTAATGAGTTTTAAAGGCTTGGGTTTGCGTAGTGAGAAATTAGTGATTTGTGGGGTAAGAAAAGGGTGATGAAATCCCTCATCTCATCTTAACTATAGATTTTGCCCTTAAGAGTATTTTCAAGTGAGTGCTCAAATCAAATGCTCAAATCACTTTAGTGAATTTCTACTAGTAATATGCAATGCGACTAGGAATTAAAAGCAACTACAAAAGGATGCAAAAATAAAATCTTTTTATTTTTTTAATTAGGGTTAACATCAAACAAATGAGAGAGAGAGAGAGCTCTTGTTTGAATTTATTATCTTGTTAGTAGTTGTTCAAGTGGAGGGTGGATTTTATTAGGGTTGACAAGAGAAAATTTTTATTTTTTATTTTTATCCTAATTGTCTCTAATTGTGAGAAACTAAACTAGATGGTGGAATTAAAAATACTAGAAAGGTGACTTACCTTTTCAAGCAAAGCAAATCTTTAATCTTCAATCGTCAATCTTCAAACTTTAAGTTATTCCTTCACAAGAAAACACACAAATTAAAGAACCAAAAATAGAATAATCCTAATTATAAGCACCTTCCCCAGCAACGGTGCTAAAAATTTGATAGGGGGTAAATAATACAAAGTTGCAACTGCATAACTTTCAAGTTATAATATAGAAAGATGTCGTTCCCTGGAGAAAGGTGTGTAGAAAAATTCTAAATTGGTTTCTAGAGTTTTGTGTAGAAAAATAGGAGTGAATGTGAAGAGATATAAAGAGAGTATATGATTATTTGCAAATAAAAAGAAACTAGAAAAGAGGGGAGAAAGAGAGTGATAAAAAGGCAATTGAGAACAAACAAAAGGGAAAATTTAGAAAAGAACAAAATCAAGAGATAAGAAAATAACCACAGAGAAGAAAAATCAAAACAAGTAAAAGATGGAGGAAATCAAGAGAGAAATGAGGAATGTAGAATTGAATCCACTAGTTTAAATTCATTTAGGATTTATGAACTATTCTCTTTTATCATATTTTACTTCAGATTTATTAAATATAGATTATCAAACTACTAAAAGAAATTATTATCTATCAAATTATCATCTAAGTAAAATTCCATTCATGAAAAGAACAACAATTAGATAATAATTCTAGAATTCATAAGTATAACCTATCAAACCACTTAAGATAAGCATGGATTATCAAATTCTTCTTTTACCAATTAGTTCTATAGTTGATTATCCTAAACATGATAATTTTAAGCACAAAAGAGCAATCCATAAATCATAAAAGTAATCAAACTAGTTTTATAAAATTCTAGAATTCCTACAAGATTTAGTTACTCATTTTGGAAATAAAAATAAAGAAATAAAATCTAGGCTATAAGGCATGAAAGAAAGAGAATAAAATTACAAGAAAAATAAAACTAACTATAAAAATAAGAGCAAGAACAAGAAAAATAAATATCTAAACTATAAACATCAGTGAAATCTAACTAAAAAAATAAAAGAGTATAAAAGTAAATCTAAAACTACAAAAATAATATTGCAAGAAAAATAAAAGAGCATAAAAGTAAATATATGCTATAAAATTACAAGAAAATAACAACACAAAAATAAGAGAGCATGAAAGTAAATATAATATAATCTAACAAAATAAAATCCTAAAACATAAATTTCTAAAGAAAAAAAATAAAAGAGAAAAAGAAAACTTACATTGCAAAGGGGTGGCCCTTGAAAGCAAATCTTCATCTTCATCTCTATCAATAAAGAAGAAGAAAATAAAATTTAAAAGTGGAGAACTTTTTTTATTAATTACAAACAATGTTTACAATTTTGAAAGGTCTTCTCAATTAAGAGTAACCCTCTTCTCCAAATAGAGTGTTTACAAAAATTTCACACTCTAAACCCTCACTCTCTACCCTTATTTATAGAGTATTACAATCAATATTAGCTCTTAGATTAAACTTAATCCCCAAGTTACATAATTTCAGCATTTGATTCGTAATTGTTCACTAGGTATCAATACTGGTATCGATACGGCTATCGATACATATATCGATATCCATATCGATACTTCTTCAATTCCTGTTCCTTTGGTCGAATTTCTCTTGTGTGGGCTTCATGGGCTTCTTTATCTTGATTTTGGACTTCAACAAGGATTGAGAGATGAGAGATTTGAGTTTTTTTGGGCTCTTATTCTTTAATCTTTTATTTCCTACAAATTAAGATTAAAAAACACTTATTGGCAGATATTTTATTCAAAATAAGATAGATAATGAAGGTATAAATGTGTAATAAAATGTGATGACCAGTCAGCAAAGTGTTGTAGGATATTAATGATAGGTGAAGGGCATTTTAGTAAAAACACGTCATCGGCTCTCACAGATAAAGGCAACAAAATCCCAAAAGGCAAAACTGGCCATGGCACCATGAAACCCAAACCCTCGTACCCAAACCTAAGGAAATAACTAAGATTCCCATCTCTTCTGGAAAATAAAACACCAATCTCTTATTTCTTGTCACTTGCAACGCCAAAATTTAAAGAATACAAGCCTATACAAATCAATTTTTTTTGCATCTGATGAAGTTGGAGTTGCAAAATCTTAAATTATGGGCAATAATTGTCATAGTTTTATATTTTGCAACTAATGGCTTTAGCAATCACAAGTTTCACTGCAATCAACAAAGGTTTAGTTGCAATCACAAGTTCTAGATTTTGTTCATAGCAATCACAAGTTTAATTGCAAACAACAAAGGTTTAATTACCATGATTGTATGTGAAACGATATTTGAGTTAGGGCGGTTTTGGCGATTTGGGGGCGATTTTGGCGGGAAAATCAAGAAATCAAGTTTTCTTTACAAAAATCAAAAAATAATGGAAAATTCTCTCTGAGATCAGCCTAATTTCTCTCAGTCTGACTGCTTATCGTAGATCGGGATGGCAAAATGGCTAGGGGTATCAAAACCCTAACCCTAGATCCGCTCGATGGCATGATCGTAATTTTCGTTTCAATCAAGCTGGTCAGAAATTTCAAGATTAGGGTAAGAGACCCATAACTGATGAAGCTGTAGGTGCCCAAATATGGGAGAAATCTAAGGATTCAGGTGATCGTATTTCTTCCTCTGTAGTGGTTCTTGATTTTTCTAATGATGTGCATGAGAAAATCCAAAAATTCAATGATTATGCTACTATGTCGGTTGTTATGTGTTTTGAAATTTCCTGCTAGAAATTTAGAATGGGATCTTCGTGCTCAATTTCCAAATATTACAATATGTGATATTAAAGCTTTACTAGATAGTAATTTTCTTGTGAAAATTACACCGAAATAGATGCTTATGGAGTTTGTGTCCTTGGGAGCTCTTTCTTTAAAAAATTTTGTTGTTGCTGTGAAACCATGGACAGTTGAGTATAATGCTGTTAAGGAAGTTAGAAATATTGGGGTTTGGATACAATTTTATGGTATTTCACCTTTTCTTTGGAATTTGGAGATTTTTGCAAAGGCAGTTAGACATTTGCTATCTTAATTGACCTGGATGGTTCTACTAAGATGAATATGGAGTTAATTTATTGATGCTATTTTGCTTATCAAATGTGCTAATATCCAGGATATCCCTAAGACGCTTAAGCTCTTTTATGGTGCCTATCTATATCATATTCCAGTGGATATTATGCTTCTTTTAGATTCTCAACAAATGGCTAGTAACAAAGATGGGGGAGCAAATTGAAACTACTGGTTCTAAGGGTCTGGTTGACAATTGGGAAGGGAAATGTAGTAAAAATTCGAAAGTGATATCTCCTAGTGAGTCTCTGGGACACTCTTCTACTCAGCGGAGAAGAACCAATGATTATAGAGGGTGCCCTACTAACTCATCTGCATCTTTGATTGATCTTACAGAGTTTATTCACCTTGAAGACAAAGAGCAAAATAAAGAAACAAGGGAGATGCCAGATCCTATTTTCTGGCTTTTACATTCTTGTGAAGTTTGTAATAAACCTGAGAATTTTGAGGCTGGAAATGAAGTGAAAAAAAAAAACAAAGACTGATGGTGTTCTTCTGGAAGAGGATTTTGTGGATTTTACCACAAATATGTCGAGATCGAGTTGGTTTCGTGAAGTTTAAGACGTGCTATGCTTGTATAACGAAAGTGCCTCATCTTTCACCTCTCTGATTAATCTCCATATGAGAGATTCCATATATATGGAAGATAGTTAATTTTTTATGCTTGAAATTCTGAATAAAATTACACCCTTTATATGCATTAGTTATAAACCCCATATACTAATTTATAATCATACATGGTGTTGCTATTTGTTGGCCCATGAACTGCTGGCCCATTTGATGGAGAGGCCCGGTTCACTTACTACTTACCCGACCCTCGGTTTCTTTCCTCTTTTGGTCCGGCCTTTGAAACCCTAGTTTTCTCCCCTCTCGTGAAACGCGCCGAAACCTAGAATAGATCTCGTGGCGGTGCCTCTTCTCTATATATAGAAGGGTTGGTAGTAGCTCGAGGGATGAGATTGGAGAGGGACTTTGTGCGATCCTCTCCCGTTTCTCTGTGAGGCTCTTCTCCGTTCCTTGCTTTGTCGATCCCCTCTTTCTTTGTGAGACTGAGTTGTTTTCTCCCCTTTGTGTCCTTGGTGGTGCACGAGAAGGAACATCGTGGATCGGTTGAAGCGAGCTTGAGCCAAACAACGGCGACATCGATACTCAACGGTGGTATCGAGCCTCGTTGAGTCGTCGCCGTTCAAAACCGCCGTCGCTGTTGCCGATCTCCGGGAGCCGCCCAATGAGATCATCGAGCCGAACCGCCGCCGCCGTCGTCGCATGGGTAAGGTCGAAACCCTATCCTAGGGTTTCGCTCAGGTAAAGGGACGTATCAATTTCGCTACAGTGATAGTTGCTCCTTTAGTTGACCCGTATCATTTTCTTCTGCGTTTACTTGCTGATATTTGGTCGCTGAAATTAAAATTTCATTTGGTCGCTGAAATTAAAATTTCATTTGGTCGTGTGATACCCTTGTCTTATTTTTCTGTGTGAAGGATGTCTGCTACTAATCACTATGGTATGGTTCAATATGGCTTGGTTCCGTTCAACGGAAAATCTGATTTTAGCATTTGGAAACAAAAAATAAAATGTATTTTAATTCAACGAAGTCTGTTAGGGCTATTGGTCGGACTTATTTCTTCAATAATCAAGAAAAAGGGTGAAATGAACAAAATGCATGTTCCACAATTTATTTGAACTTATCGACTCATTGCTTAGAAAAGTTAGAATTTTGGAATCTGCTAAAACACTTTGGGATAAACTTGAAGAACTATATACGAAACCTCTTTACCCAAGAAAATATTTTTGCTTGAAAAATTTTTCAAATTTAGATTGGATATGTCTAAGGACATTGAGGAGAACCTAGATATTTTCACAAAACTTATTTCGGACATTAAGTTAACAGGTGATAAACATATGAGCGAATATACTCCTATTGCACTTCTAAATGCTATTTCGACTCATATAGTGATGTAAAATCTGCTATTAAATATGGTAGAGATAAGGTTACCCTTGATATTGTGATCAATGGTCTTAAGAGTAAGGAATTAGATTTAAAACATTCAGGGAAAATAAAAATTCGGTGAGGTTATGCATGTGAGGGTAGGCCTCGAATAGGTCTAATAACCAAAAGAATGCAAGTAATGGGGAATCAAGTAAGAAAAAATTTGAAAATGGAAGGGGTAGATCTAAGTCCGGTTTAAAGTTAAAAATGCTATAATTGTCATGAACCGGTCACTTTATTAAAGATTGTCCTAAACCTAAGAAATATCGACAAAATGATCATGCTAATATGGTATGCCTCAGGAGGGCAAAATGGGTGAAATTTTCATGATTAATAATCTTTGTGATTATGCATATTTGAACTCTGTGTTGTCCGATTCTTTGTGTAAATCAGATTGGTTATTAGACTCGGTTGTACTTTTCATATGACTTCTTTTAAAAACATGTTTTCAAACTACAAGAAAATAGAGAATGGCTTTGTGTCAATGGCAAATGAAAAGAAAAGCAATGTTTTAGGAACCGGTGATGTATGCCTTAGGTTTTCTTACAGTTCGAGTTTACTTTGAAGAATGTTAGGCATGTTCCCGATTTAAGTTATAACTTGATTTCTTGTGCATCTCTAGAAAATGATGGTTTGGAGGAAAATGGGGTAAAGGGGTTATGAAAATTCTGAAAGGATCTCTTGTTATTTTTACTGCTGAAAAACAAAATAACTTGTATGTTTGTCATGCTGAACCTGTGCTTGATTCTGTTAACTCTGTGATAGGTGATAAATCTGTTTTATGGCATAATAGATTAGGTCACATGAGTAATAAAGGATTAGAAATTTTGCATAAAGGAGGTTACTTTGGTAGTGATAAAATATCCACCATCCCTTTCTGTGAATCTTGTGTGCTAGGAAAATAACATAGGGTTAGTTTTCCCGTTTCTTCTTTTCCTAATCAGTCTAAGTGTACTGATGTACTTGAATATTTGCATGCTGATGTGTGGGGTCCCTCTAGTGTTTCTACGCATGGAGGGAACCAATATTTTCTTTCCATAATTGATGATTACTCTAGGAAAGTTTGGGTTTTACTCATGAAACAAAAATCTAAAGTTTTTGATAAATTTAAAAACTGAAAAATTATGATTGAAAACCAAACGGGAAAGAAAATTAAAACTCTTAGGACAGATAATGGTCTTGAGTTTTGTAACAAACAATTGAATGACTTGTGTGCTACTTGGGGTATTAAAAGACATAAACTGCTCCCTACACACCACAAAGAAAATGGGGTTGCTGAAAGGATGAATAGAACTCTCTTAGAGAGGGTGAGGTCTATGTTGGCCATATCTGGGCTCTCCAAGAAGTTTTGGGGAGAAGCTGTTTGTACTGCGGCTTATTTGATTAATAGGTCTCCTTCTGTTCCCTTAGGAGGGAAATGCCCTGAATTTGTGTTCACGGGCAAACCTCTTGATTTAAATAACTTGAGAATTTTCGAGTCTTGGCTATGTGCATCAAAGGATTGATAAGTTAGAACCTAGATCTAAGAAATGTGTTTTCTTAGGATACCTCAAGGGGTAAAAGGTTATAGGCTTTGGAATAAGAGTGAACAGGGGTTTAAGATAGTAATAAGTAGAGATGTTGTTTTTAATGAAAATGAATTTCCTTGTTTATCTTTACTGTTCCTATTTAGAAAATGATGCTCCAAATGAGGTGGAGCAAATGCCTATTATTAATCAATCAATTACCTCTCGAAGAAATTGAATGATATAATTATTGAAAATCAAGATGAGATTATTCCTAATGAGGTGGAGCATAATATGGGAAATAGATAACATGCATGATTTGAATGATTATCAACTCACTAGGGATAGAAATAAAAGAACCATTAGGAAACCTGATAGATATAGAGATTGCAATTTGACTGATTGTAATATGTCCGAGTTTGCTTTTAATGTGTTTGAATCCCTTGAGTGCAATGAACCTAAGACTTATAGTGAAGCATTAAGGTCAAATATTCTAAAGAATGGATTAGTGCTATGAAGAGTGAGATGGAATCCCTGAGAATTAACCAAACATGGAAACTTGTTCCTAAACCTGCTAGTTGTTCTGTAGTGGACTGTAAGTGGCTGTTTAAGGTGAAACAAGAATCTGAAGGTGTTAGGTTTAAGGCTAGGTTAGTAGCTAAGGGATTTACTCAAAAGGAGGGAATTGATTATGCTGAAATTTTTGCCCCTGTTGTCAAATAACTGTTAGAATTATGCTTGCTTTAGTTGCTCATTTTAATTGGGAATTAAAACAAATGGATGTAACTACTACTTTCTTACATGGTGACCTTGACAAAAATATTTATATGCACCAACCTGAGGGCTTTGTGGACCCTAAATTGCCTGATCATGTGTGTTTGTTAAAAAAGGCTTTGTATGGTTTAAAACAATCACCTAGGCAATGGAATATAAGATTTGATAAATGCATGCAATCTTTAAAGTTTAAAAGGAGTTCTCACGATCATTGCACGTATTATAAGAATATAGACTCGCATTGTATTTCTTTTAATTTATGTGGATGACATGTTGATTGTTAGCCCTTGTTTGAAGTCCATTGAGCATGTTCAAAAATGTCTTTGTGAAAATTTTGACATGAAAGACTTAGGCGATGCAAAAAGAATTCTAGGCATGAATATTATTAGAGACAAAAACAAATCTACGCTAGTTTTAAACCAAAGTCCATACGTCGAAAAACTTTTGAGTAAATTTGCTATGTCTGATGCCAAATCTGTGAATGTGCCTCTTGCTTCCCATTTTGTGTTGAGTAAGGATCAGTCCCCAAAGCTGGCCCGAAATAAATGATATGAAGAAGGTGCCATATTCGAATGCTATAGGATCAGTCATGTATCTCATGGTTAGCACTAGACGACATTGCATATGCGTTAGTTGCTTGAGTAGATATATGTCAAATCCTGGTATGCCTCATTGGAATGCCTTGAAATGGCTTTTAAGATATTTAAAATCCTCTGTGAATGTAGGATTAACCTTCTCTAAGTGTTCTGAAGGTGTTAAACTAGTTGGCTATGTAGATTCCAATTATGCAAATGATAGAGATAATAGAAAATCTACTACTTCCTATGTGTTCACTTTGTGTGGCTCTTGCATAAGTTGGAAATCTCAACTACATCCCATTGTTGCTTTATCTACTCTTGAATCTGAGTATGTTCTTGGAAGCTTTTAAAGAAGCTATTTGGCTTAGGGCCTTATATCCAAATTGGTTTTCTTGATAAAAATGTGGTTGTATTTTCGATAGTCAATCGCTATTCAACTTTGCAAAAATCCTGTTTTTCATGATAGAACTAAACATATTGATGTCGATTTCATTGCATTCGGGATATAGTTGAAAAGGGTATTGTGAAGTTGGAGAAAATTCCCTCGAATTTAATCCGGTGACATGGGTACTAAGTGTTTGCTTCTGAAAAATTTATCTCGTGTCAAAGAATTTTGAACTTTGACATTGGGTAATTTTTCCCTTGCTTTGTATGTTGCCTTTGTGGCCTATTAACTTACTTTGTGTTTGTTAGTAGTTTTGTGATTTTTCCCTTTGAACTTCGATGACCGTTTGGTAGAGTTCGGTCCTTTGTGGACTTGGCATGCTTGGTGATCTTGCCCGATCTTTGTGATCCGAGTTTACTTTGTGTATTCTCTTCCATTGCTTGTATCCTCTTTGTGATCATACGGTAATGGTAATGTTATGGCGATGATGAGTCCCCAGCCTCGTGATTCCTTTCTTCTGCACTACCTTGGGCCAAAGGTGGAGATTGTTGCTATTTGTTGGCCCATGAACTGGCGGCCCATTTGATGGAGAGGCCGGTTCACTTACTACTTACCGACCCTCGGTTTCTTTCCTCTTTTTTATCCATTGCCTTTGAAACCCTAGTTTTCTCCTCTCCTCTTCGGTCGCTTCGGAAACCCTAGAATAGATCTCTCGTGGCTGCCCTCTTTTCTATATATAGAAGGGTTGGTAGTAGCTCGAGGGATGAGATTGGAGAGGGACTTTGTGCGATCCTCTCCCGTTTCTCTGTGAGGCTCTTCTCCGTTCACCGCTTTGTGCGATCCCTCTTTCTTTGTGAGAGCCGAGTTGTTTTCTCCCCTTTGTGTCCTTGGTGGTGCACGAGAAGGAACATCGTGGCTGGTTGAAGCGAGCTTCGAGCCAAACAACGGCGACATCGATACTCAACGGTGGTATCGAGCCTCGTTGAGTCGTCGCCGTTCAAAACCGCCGGTCGCTGCCACTGGATTCGGCTGAGCCGCCGCTCCAGCCGAGATCATCGAGCGAACCGCCGCCGTCGATAGGAGGTCGAAACCCTATCCTAGGGTTTCGCTGGTAAAGGGCGTATCAATTTCCTTCTGATGATAGTTGCTCCTTTAGTTGACCAGTATCATTTTCTTCTGCGTTTACTTGCGATATTTGGTCGCTGAAATTAAAATTTCATTTGGTCGCTGAAATTAAAATTTCATTTGGTCGGTGTGATACCCTTGTCTTATTTTTACGTGTGAAGGATGTGCGCTACTAATCACTATGGTATGGTTCAATATGGCTTGGTTCCGTTCAACGGAAAATCGATTTTAGCATTTGGAAACAAAAATAAAATGTATTTTAATTCAAGTAAGTCTGTTAGGGCTATTGGTCGGACTTATTTGGCTTCCCATTAATGAAGAAAAAAGTAATGAAAATGAACAAAATGCATGTTCCACAATTTATTTGAACTTATCGACTCATTGCTTAGAAAAGTTAGAATTTTGGAATCTGCTAAAACACTTTGGGATAAACTTGAAGAACTATATCTGAAACCTCTTTACCCAAAAATATTTTTGCTTGAAAAATTTTTCAAATTTAGATTGGATATGTCTAAGGACATTGAGGAGAACCTAGATATTTTCACAAAACTTATTTCGGACATTAAGTTAACAGGTGATAAACATATAGGCGAATATACTCCTATTGCACTTCTAAATGCTATTTGACTCATATAGTGATGTAAAATCTGCTATTAAATATGGTAGAGATAAGGTTACCCTTGATATTGTGATCAATGGTCTTAAGAGTAAGGAATTAGATTTAAAACATTCAGGGAAAATAAAAATTCGGTGAGGTTATGCATGTGAGGGTAGGCCTCGAATAGGTCTAATAACCAAAAGAATGCAAGTAATGGGGAATCAAGTAAGAAAAATTTGAAAATGGAAGGGGTAGATCTAAGTCCGGGTTTAAAGTTAAAAATGCTATAATTGTCATGAAGCTGGTCACTTTATTAAAGATTGTCCTAAACCTAAGAAATATCAAGAAAATGATCATGCTAATATGGTGTCTGTGAGGGCAAAATGGGTGAAATTTTCATGATTAATAATCTTTGTGATTATGCATATTTGAACTCGTGTTGTCCGATTCTTTGTGTAAATCAGTTGGTTATTAGACTCTGGTTGTACTTTTCATATGACTTCTTTTAAAAACATGTTTTCAAACTACAAGAAAATAGAGAATGGCTTTGTGTCAATGGCAAATGAAAAGAAAAGCAATGTTTTAGGAACCGGTGATGTATGCCTTAGGTTTTCTTCGTTCTGAAGTTTACTTTGAAGAATGTTAGGCATGTTCTGATTTAAGTTATAACTTGATTTCTTGTGCATCTCTAGAAAATGATGGTTTGGAGGAAAATGGGGTAAAGGGGTTATGAAAATTCGAAGGATCTCTTGTTATTTTCTTATTGAAAAACAAAATAACTTGTATGTTTGTCATGTTGAACTCGCGGCTTGATTCTGTTAACTGTGATAGGTGATAAATCTGTTTTATGGCATAATAGATTAGGTCACATGAGTAATAAAGGATTAGAAATTTTGCATAAAGGAGGTTACTTTGGTAGTGATAAAATATCCACCATCCCTTTCTGTGAATCTTGTGTGCTAGGAAAATAACATAGGGTTAGTTTTCCCGTTTCTTCTTTTCCTAATCAGTCTAAGTGTACTGATGTACTTGAATATTTGCATGCTGATGTGTGGGGTCCCTCTAGTGTTTCTACGCATGGAGGGAACCAATATTTTCTTTCCATAATTGATGATTACTCTAGGAAAGTTTGGGTTTTACTCATGAAACAAAAATCTAAAGTTTTTGATAAATTTAAAAACTGAAAAATTATGATTGAAAACCAAGCGGAAAGAAAATTAAAACTCTTAGGACGAGATAATGGTCTTGAGTTTTGTAACAAACAATTGAATGACTTGTGTGCTACTTGGGGTATTAAAAGACATAAAACTGTTCCCTACACACCACAGCAAAATGGGGTTGCTGAAAGGATGAATAGAACTCTCTTAGAGAGGGTGAGGTCTATGTTGGCCATATCTGGGCTCTCCAAGAAGTTTTGGGGAGTTGCCACTAAGGCTTATTTGATTAATAGGTCTCCTTCGTTCCCTTAGGAGGAAATGCCACAATTTGTGTTCACGGGCAAACCTCTTGATTTAAATAACTTGAGAATTTTCGGGAGTGCTGGCTATGTGCATCAAAGGATTGATAAGTTAGAACCTAGATCTAAGAAATGTGTTTTCTTAGGATACCCTGAAGGGGTAAAAGGTTATAGGCTTTGGAATAAGAGTGAACCGGGGTTTAAGATAGTAATAAGTAGAGATGTTGTTTTAATGAAAATGAATTTCCTTGTTTATCTTTACTGTTCCTATTTAGAAAATGATGCTCCAAATGAGGTGGAGCAAATGCCTATTATTAATCAATCTGAATTACCTCCCGAAGAGAAATTGAATGATATAATTATTGAAAATCAAGATGAGATTATTCCTAATGAGGTGGAGCATAATATGCAGGAAATAGATAACATGCATGATTTGAATGATTATCAACTCACTAGGGATAGAAATAAAAGAACCATTAGGAAACCCGATAGATATAGAGATTGCAATTTGGTGATTGTAATATGTCCGAGTTTGCTTTTAATGTGTTTGAATCCCTTGAGTGCAATGAACCTAAGACTTATAGTGAAGCATTAAGGTCAAATATTCTAAAGAATGGATTAGTGCTATGAAGAGTGAGATGGAATCCCTGAGAATTAACCAAACATGGAAACTTGTTCCTAAACCTGCTAGTTGTTCTGTAGTGGACTGTAAGTGGCTGTTTAAGGTGAAACAAGAATCTGAAGGTGTTAGGTTTAAGGCTAGGTTAGTAGCTAAGGGATTTACTCAAAAGGAGGAATTGATTATCTTTGAAATTTTGCCCTGTTGTCAAATAACTGTTAGAATTATGCTTGCTTTAGTTGCTCATTTTAATTGGGAATTAAAACAAATGGATGTAACTACTACTTTCTTACATGGTGACCTTGACAAAAATATTTATATGCACCAACCCGAGGGCTTTGTGGACCCTAAATTGCACGATCATGTGTGTTTGTTAAAAAGGCTTTGTATGGTTTAAAACAATCACCTAGGCAATGGAATATAAGATTTGATAAATGCATGCAATCTTTAAAGTTTAAAAGGAGTTCTCACGATCATTGCACGTATTATAAGAATATAGACTTTCACTGTATTTCTTTTAATTTATGTGGATGACATGTTGATTGTTAGCCCTTGTTTGAAGTCCATTGAGCATGTTCAAAAATGTCTTTGTGAAAATTTTGACATGAAAGACTTAGGCGATGCAAAAAGAATTCTAGGCATGAATATTATTAGAGACAAAACAAATCTACGCTAGTTTTAAACCAAAGTCCATCGTCGAAAAACTTTTGAGTAAATTTGCTATGTCGATGCCAAATCTGTGAATGTGCCTCTTGCTTCCCATTTTGTGTTGAGTAAGGATCAGTCCCCAAAGCTGGCGAAATAAATGATATGAAGAAGGTGCCATATTCGAATGCTATAGGATCGATCATGTATCTCATGGTTAGCACTAGACGACATTGCATATGCGGTTAGTTGCTTGAGTAGATATATGTCAAATCTGGTATGCCTCATTGGAATGCCTTGAAATGGCTTTTAAGATATTTAAAATCCTCTGTGAATGTAGGATTAACCTTCTCTAAGTGTTCAAGGTGTTAAACTAGTTGGCTATGTAGATTCCAATTATGCAAATGATAGAGATAATAGAAAATCTACTACTTCCTATGTGTTCACTTTGTGTGGCTCTTGCATAAGTTGGAAATCTCAACTACATCCCATTGTTGCTTTATCTACTCTTGAATCGAGTATGTTGTCGCCATCAAGCTTTTAAAGAAGCTATTTGGCTTAGGGCCTTATATCCTAAATTGGTTTTCTTGATAAAAATGTGGTTGTATTTTCGATAGTCAATCTGCTATTCAACTTTGCAAAAATCCTGTTTTTCATGATAGAACTAAACATATTGATGTCAGATTTCATTGCATTCGGGATATAGTTGAAAAGGGTATTGTGAAGTTGGAGAAAATTCCCTCGAATTTAATCCTACTGACATGGGTACTAAGTGTTTGCTTCTTTGAAAAATTTATCTCGTGTCAAAGAATTTTGAACTTTGACATTGGGTAATTTTCCCTTGCTTTGTATGTTGCCTTTGTGGCCTATTAACTTACTTTGTGTTTGTTAGTAGTTTTGTGATTTTTCCCTTTGAACTTCGATGACCGTTTGGTAGAGTTCGGTCCTTTGTGGACTTGGCATGCTTGGTGATCTTGCCCGATCTTTGTGATCGAGTTTACTTTGTGTATTCTCTTCCATTGCTTGTATCCTCTTTGTGATCATACGGTAATGGTAATGTTATGGCGATGATGAGTCCTGCGATTCAGTATTCCTTTCTTGATTACTACCTTGGGCCAAAGGTGGAGATTGTTGCTATTTGTTGGCCCATGAGCTGGCGGCCCATTTGATGGAGAGGCCGGTTCACTTACTACTTACAGACCCTCGGTTTCTTTCCTCTTTTTTTATCCGCTGCCTTTCGAAACCCTAGTTTTCTCTCCCCCCCTCTCGTCGGCTGCCTCGGAAACCCTAGAATAGATCTCTCGTGACGGCTGCCCTCTTTTCTATATATAGAAGGGTTGGTAGTAGCTCGAGGGATGAGATTGGAGAGGGACTTTGTGCGATCCTCTCCCCGTTTCTCTGTGAGGCTCTTCTCCGTTCACTGCTTTGTGCGATCCCCTCTTTCTTTGTGAGAGACTGAGTTGTTTTCTCCCCTTTGTGTCCTTGGTGGTGCACACGAGAAGGAACATCGTGACTGGTTGAAGCAGGCTTCTGAGCCAAACAACGACGACATCGATACTCAACACATGGCTAGTCACGAAACAAGATCTCACTAACGCAAAAATACAATGTGGGGTAAAGTATACGAGTAATTGCAGTTCAAGAAGTGTTTTATCGTCACTGAGCGTGAACCATCTCCACGGCAAGAATATGGAAATATTAATCCAACCACAGAGAGTATATAATATTTACAGACAACCGTAATCAGTTAAATGTTGGAATGCCAACAGAAACAACCCAAAACAACGTCATAAATTTATTTTATTTTAAAAAACAAATTAAAGAAGTCTGCAATCATCAGACTAAATTTGGACTAAGGAATTATCATCCTCTCCCGTGCTTTAGTATAATTGTAAATCAAGTCTGTAAAACTTGGAGGCCAAGATGAGATCTTCATATATGGATAATGAGGAACTTGAACTTGTAGGCTGAGGCTCTCTATAGAGTAAAGGAACATGAAAAGAACAAGTGGGCATCAGTCTCAACATCACTCTCACAAAAAATGAGAATGATGTCATGTGTGATTACAAAGTTGATGTTTTGTTTGCAACTCATGTATCTATCCAAGGACAAAGTTATTAAGTTGTCGAACTAAACTCATGTATCTGTCTAATTAGTACAGCATACTGACAATTCCAACGGTTTTGCATTTAATATTATGACTAAGTCTTTCGAAACAAGTGATGTGTGCGTGACAGAGAAACGTATATGATGCGCTTAATTAGTGGAGCGAAAGTTTTATTTTTCGAAGTTTGCCTCTCTTATTAAGTTTTGAAGTATTATATGCTATAAGGATATTTCTTCGAATTTTAAAACTGCGACTCACATGGAGTAGAGACAACAAACATTTGTAAATAAAAGGCTAGCTTCTTTTAAATAAAGGTAATAAATTTATTATGAGCCTGCCAACTACCAAGGACACAGGAATCTTGAGCTTTCAAGATAGAGAGAGGTCGTGACCTAGTGATCTTTGGCGTTGTTGGATGCGTGATCCTGAAGCTCTTCAGATTTTTGCAGACAGTCTGCACATGAAAGAAATCATGCTAGTTAGATTGCATGCAAGTGAAATCATTGTACTTATGTGTAATCCAAGGGCACATGCGCAGTGTCTAGTATTCGGAAGGCGTATGCGATCGAAATTTGAGTAATTAACATGTTTTCCTAGAAAGGAAATTAAGTAATTTATGTATTAATTTGTTCACAGAAAAGAATATCAAAACCAAAGGGAACATGTAAGTTGGCATTTTGGAGCATACAAGTAGTTTGATCACGCTAACTTGTGGTGGAGACGACGCAAACTCAGGTATTAATTAGATGCAATAAATGCAAAGCATTTGCGCCTACTAT
This sequence comes from Asparagus setaceus, assembly GCA_012295165.1. Lineage (NCBI taxonomy): Eukaryota > Viridiplantae > Streptophyta > Magnoliopsida > Asparagales > Asparagaceae > Asparagus > Asparagus setaceus. The sequence goes on along the minus strand of CM022701.1, from coordinate 39,821,694 downwards.
ACAGATAAGAATGCATATGAAATACGGGAAAGTATCCCATGGGCGTCCCTATGGGACGTTTCATTATGAATTTGATCTCCCGGGATCAAAATTTCGATCCCAAAGGATCCAATGGCTCAGGAGGGGTGCAATGCACCGTCCCCATGGATACTTTCCCATGAAATACGCTGGTTAATTAATGGCTAAATGGCACTTAAATACCCTATTGTTTCACTAACTTTACACTTAAATACCCTGAGTTGTAAAAAGTAACACAAAAATACCCTAAGTTGTTCAAAAATAGCACAAAAATACCCTAAGTTGTTTAAAAGTAACACATTGCTACCTTCTGTTAGTTGGATGTTAGAATATTCCAAGGAATCTTAGCACTTGACCCCATTTGTTGCTTTAATTATAATTTTACCTACCCTTCAATTTATTATCATCATTTCAATGGAGGGTATTTTTGTCAAAATATATAGTTTTTAATGGTGTTAACATGATTCTAACGGTGGACAGTTTAGGTATTTTTATGCTACTTTTTACAACTCAATAGTATTTAAGTATAAAGTTAGTGAAACAATAGGGTATTCAAGTGCCATTTACCCTTAATTAATTGCCTCCTATTCCTCCCTCAATTCAATGAAGAAACAGAAAAGAGGTGTAGACTTCCTTACCGCTTTTGTCTCTTCTTCTGTGGTTGAAGAGCAAGTGGAGAGAATTAATGAACCGGTCGTAGGACAATCGGCTTTAAGGACATGAACCGTTTCCATGTCCAATCTCTTATTGCACTCACCACCCACTTAATTAATTAATCTAGTTGGCAACTTGTACTTCTTGTAGGATGATCAATGAGTACGTAGTAATAGACATTGGCCAACGAATACTGTGGCTCTATAGGACTAGGATGTCAATGGAGCTTGATTGGATCCGAAATTTAATTTTATATCTAGATTGTTATGATTATATATCAAACATCAGAATCCATGCATGTCTGTTAGGTCACAAAATTAAGATACTCTTGGGGATTCTTAATTTTATGGGAAAGTTTTAGGGAGTTACTTGAGAGAATCTTTGGAGTTCTGGAGGTTTTGTAGGAAAAACAAAGTTTAGGGGCTTTCGTGGAAAATCTCCAGAGTTTTGGGGAGTTTTGTGAAGTTTACCCAAAAAAAATCATTCACCCAATCTTCACCACAAGATCAAAGTTTTAGCATAATACCATAACTATCCAGATCTAAATATTTTAACCATTTTGGTGATGTTACATTAAAATTAGACTCGGTTATCGTAAAATTTCTGAAATGTCCTAATTTACAGTTTGATCGTGTGGCAAACCTTCACAAGAGTGAGAGGGTGTTTGGGGGAGCTTATTTTTTGGTCAAACTAGCTTTTAAGCTAGCTTTTTCATAACTACATGTTTGGTAAAATATTAAATAAGTTAACTTATAAGTCTCATTTTGAAAAGCTGGTATACCCCAGCTTTTCAAAAACTAGCTTATAAGCTCACCTAAATAAGCTAGGATTGACCAAAAAAATTACTATTCTATCCAAACAATTTTCATAATATTTTTATCAAAAAAGCCAAAAGTCACTAAAAGCTAGGATAACTTATAAGCTTAAAACTTAAGCCCTCCCAAACACCCTCTGAGTCTCAACTTGCGGAAGGAGCTGATCTTTGGCACAATAACAATTGCATCTTAACCAATAAAGATGTACAGGTATTGTTATCATTTGGCTAAATTGGAAAAATAGGAACAAACTAGTATTCATCCAAAAGTTCTCGACATTCTCGTATATTGTATATAATTCAGCTCTACTTAAAAAACTAGCAAACTAATGGATTTGACACCTAAAAAACAAGCAAACTGTTAAAAATTTTAAAAGATGACCGCAGAGGAATAATGATTATTATTATTATCCTACTTGTAATTGTCATAGACAGGAAGGAGATTAGGAAGAGACTAATCTATTACTATGATGTAGGATAAGGAGAAGCATTTAAATGGACCAACCAGTTATTGGGCACGTATTTGGACCTATATGAGGACAATTTTATAGCCCACCTTGTCTCTTTGGAAATTTTGTGGGCTCTGTGCGTTAACTGGATTGGTTTTCTACAAAAAGTTCTACACTTATCGAGTAAACTTCTAAATACATGGCTAGCAAGAAAAAGAAATAAATTGACCCCAAAATAAGTTCACTAAGCCAACGAGATCAAACCCTATAATCTTTATCAACATAAAGGCAGCATAAATCTGTCTTCCATTATAAACATCAGATAAATCACCCACAAATTTTTTACAACATTATAAATTTACATGCTTATTCATAATAATTTCATACAATCTATTTAAACTCACATTTCAACAATAATCTTACCAGTAGCATGCCCCTCAATGCTCTTAGCCCAAGCCTCTTCAGCTCTCTCCAATGGATACCTAGAGTCCACTACGGTCTTCAGCTTCCCTTCTTTCATCAACTCCACCACATATCTCAGCTCCTCAACCTTAGGCATCAGCATTAATATCACAAGCTTCTTCTTACTAAACATCACCTTATGCACAACAGAAGTGAACATAGCTTTCACAGTTGGAGATATATCAATAACCTTCCCTTTTGCACTCAGGTTTGGCTCAAATTTAGACCAAGAGACTCCAGTTGCACAGTGTATCACTGCATCGTACTTTTTCCCTAAAGGGCTCTTTAGGGTCGAGCCCTCCGGGGTTTTGTAATCAAGAACTTCATCCGCACCGAGAGCTTTTACGAGTTCTATGTTACGTGCCCCACACGTGGCGGTCACGTGGAGGTTGGCAAGTTTGGCGAGCTGGACAGCGTAGAGACCGACGCCCCCGGAGGCGGCGGAGATGAGGACATTGTGGAGGTCGGTGGGAGAGGTGTCGAATTTGACGCCGGCGGATTTAAGTGCTTGGAGAGCGGTGAGGGCAGCTGTGGGTAGGCCTGCGGCTTCGGCTGGTGAGATTTCGGGAGGGCGGATGACGGTTAAGCCCATCGGAGCTGTAGCATACTCAGCAAGCCCACCACCATTCTATTTAAGAATCATGTGAGATTAGTACACCAAGGATTGTAATTTTACGGGGTAACATGTCTTGGCTGTATGAATGTCCTTTTTATGGGTGAAAACCTAGATTGTGCTGCAACTATACATTTTTGTAATCTGCTTTAACTGTGTGCATGGTGGGGATTTGAATCTAGATTGTTCTGGTACCATATTAAAGGTATCTACCATTGCACCAAAACTCCATGTTATGGCAAGGATTAAGGGTTATAATTTTATATTTTAAGATGGCCCCACATGTTAAGTATCCTTTTGTGGGTTGAGACATGGACTGCTTTATACAGCGGTGCATTTGAAAAAACATTTACCGATGGTATTTAATTGAACTGCTATCATCTTCACTGGACAAAGCTCTAAAGTTGTGGTGAGTGTTAAGAGGGTCATAATTTATACTCTGTCATCCAGTAATAATAAATAAATTCTCTCTATATCCCTCCTCTCACATGGATTCTTGAACTATAAAAATAGGATATTTCTGAATTGTGAGATAAAACAGCATGGCCACTTCTGAATGGTAGAATTGAAGAATCAATTGGAATGGAAGGTCATATTTAGATCCTCTCCATTTCATCTAAAGAAGTGAGGGATTGTTGCACGTTCACAGTTGCCCATGATGGAACATAAGTACAAAGGTAAGTGCATGAGGTGGGAAAATAAACAGGAGATGGTTTCCTTTCGCTCATCGCATCCCTCAGAAATGGCTCTATAATATGGTCTCTCCATCTTTTTTTGCATAACAAAGACGATCTGAATCTTTGAAAAGGATCACAAAGAATAAAAACCAAACACGAGTTCATGTCAGATATGTGTCAGATACTGATGTGGATGAGACTTGCAAATAGGACACACAAGCTGTAACGAACTTTTCACAGCCAAAAAGTTAGGAGTTGAAGGTTTACAGAAAAATCTAAGAATATATGTGTCGGAGATTCTTGTGCCGTTTGATGGACAAAGAGAAACAATGTTTTAACAAACACAAAAACCTCGCAAATGTGTGAGAACATATTAGGAGAGATATTGGATTGAACTTCAGATTTCTTTATCTGATTTAGGTACATGATAGAAGCTTTGGATTTAAATAATTAAGGTTTTATTTTGCTTTTCTTTCTTCTTCTAACAAAAGTACCATAATTACTACAGATTTTGAACTGTTTTTATATAGAGAGATGAGTGTGAAAGCGCATATCTAGTCATCTTACCATGTCTCCACATCCTAATTTTAAATAACTTGTTGTACCATCGTGTTTATGTGATTTCATATCAATATCCCACAATAGTGCACTCTCTTCAAAGACACGCTTAATGCAAGAAATTAAAATTAGATAATGTTTGTTAGCTGTCAGGGACGAACTTTTGCTCTTATACAGCTGAATATTAAAAATTATTTCAGCATTTTGTTATCTTCAGAAAGAATATTGTATTATGTTGTCACTTACTGTAGTTTTAAGCATCGAAACCACTTTGTCGCCTTCTTTGAAGTTATTTACTCCGGAACCAACTGCAACAACTTCTCCTGATACATCATTCACTGTTCTGCCAAAAAGAAGCCATGATCACAAATTTCGTTATTATCCTCAATGTGCATCAAGTGTCTGAAGGCCTTTAAAGTAGCCATAGTTAACTTTCATCAAAAGCAGATTCGATATGGCAATCATTGCAAACTGAAAAGAAGTGCCATATAAAAATTAGCTTAAGGAGCTTTTAAATATTACCGAAGTGTCATAACAATAAGAGATGTATATTAGACTGCATCAGTGGCATTCACAATGCAAAGAATTTGTAAAATGTGCAGCACATATGTACAAATTGTAGATAAAATGGAAACAAGCGATTAGCAACAGGATGTCAAATAAGGTCATGTCAACAAATTAGTACACTAAGCGAGAGACATACCCGGTATAAATGGAAACTTTGGTGGCATCATTGGTCGAAGCATGCCTTTCTGGACCTTCCAATCAAATGGGTTTATACTTGCTGCTTCCAACTTTAACAATATCTCATCCTTCTCTGCTGTCGGAATTGGGATCTCAACATGCTGATTTAAACAGAAAATTCCAATCAAGAATTACTATAATTGGTTGGCACATGAAACTGATGGGTTAAAGTTATTTTGAGTAGTAATGATGCTACAAAAACAAGTTAACATTAGTTCAAAAGGTTGCAATATGGAGCCCTAGGTTACTCTGACAGTAGTAACAAAATCACAAATAATCGGCCACAATTATTCTGGTACAAGTACAAAGTGAGGAAAACTTCTCCATAACCCTGGTCTGATCACACCATGATCATGTCTATTTCGCAAGTTAGTACTCTTAAGCAATTTGGGAATTTCATGTTTTACCTTATATGCATACTCTGACCATGTGATGTAGAACATGGATGCGTTCATGGAGAAGATGGACCCATTAGAAACCCAAATATGGGCTAGGCAAGGTGTTTTGATTTGCAAAGAATAAAAGGTCATATTTGCCATTTCGTAAGTCAGAATATGATAAATAATATATGAAAATTGCATATTTTTCCGAGATGGAGTCAACCAAATTCACTGAAGTTCAGTTTGTCGCCTTCCCTTTCGTGTCCCTTCAGATCGAAAGGTATCCTACTTTTTGTCAGTTTATTGCTATTTTGGGTAATGATTTAGGAGTCTGATTTACTACCAAATGAAACCGGTTTGATTTCAGATTTGACCGATTGATTTCCAAAATCATAGGGCATATTTCTAGGGTAGTTTTGATGCTTTATATTTCTAGTAACTTCAGGTCTTTATTTTTCTATTTAAGCAAAGAATTGTGAGTCCTAGAAGCATTGCTTTTGATTAATAAAACTTTTTTTTTATTTTATTTTGTGTATTCGAGGTTGTCTCTTCGTAGACTCGAAGATTGTTCTTTGCGGATTCGTAGAATGCTCCTTGGTAGATTCCGAGGATCTTTACTTCAGCATTGTGTCACCTTTTTATCAACCGTAGTCTAGACCATTGGGTTGGTGTAGATTGCCTAGCTGTGACTTTTCCAGATATATTTCAAGTAGCCTCGGAACAAACAGCCGCAGTATATTCTAAATAGTCTTTAATTATGGAAAATTGAAGATTTACACCTTCCTTAGAAGATGTATTCCGCCACATCTACTTCATAGTTATCATGAGTTTCAGTGTATAAGATAGAAGGTGACGGAAGCTCACTAGTAGTAGTAGTGCCTTCTCAGCGCACTCATTATATCTTACATTGTGCAATCATCCATCACAGTGTCTACAGTTCAAACTTTTATGGTGTTCTCCAGTTCCTCTGAAACATCGCTTAGATGTTTGGTTGTTTCTTCTTGATCGTCTCCCTATGAAGATCAATCTAGTTAAACAAGATGTATTAGTGCCAAGAAATGGTGTGCTATGTTCTCGCGCAAAAAGAATCATCTTAACATCCATTTCTAGAGTGTTTTTTTGTTAAGACAAATTTGGGGATCAATTTTCAGTCTTCAGGTCTCGTCTTGGCCTATCATGATTTTGGACTTTTGGCATGACAGGAGGGTATCCAATATCAATCATAACAACAAAAAAGAGTGGGATTGTACACTGGTGGAGACCTTTCGGTTCGTTTGGAAGGAGCAGAAGCAACGCATCTTCAATGGACAAACCTGGTGCAGCAAAAATCACATATACAGCCAAGCTTGTATAATTTTGTATTGCATATTTTGGTAGAAAAGTTTAATTTTGCGGATCTTCTTTTATACCTATCAGTATCAAGATTCTACAACATAATCTCATGTATTTGCCTCTCTCTTCATTAATAATATGCGCTAAGGCCCTTTTTTACCTCCAAAAAAACAAACATGTTGTGAACCGCACCTACAAATAAAAGGCAACATACCATATTACCTTCATACTTCAGTAGAAGTAAGGTACCAAAGTCAGATGTTGCTGATGCTAATAGTGGTACCGATTTGTTGAAGGTTCTTCAGAGTTCTCAGTATGACAGATCCCCGGTAATTTAATCCTAAACACAATGACCGAGAATCGAAGGTTTGTATTTCTTTCATGCCTTATTTAAAAGTAAACTATAGTTAATACAATTGATTTTTCACTTAATTATATATATACAAATAAAGAGTATTTTCTAAGTTACCTCTAGAACTATATTATATCTAAAATCCATTAAAAGATAGTTAAGTAAGATGGCTTTGGTATCTAAAACAAAAATATGAGGATGATGAAACTCATTCTATTTTCAGATTATTCCAGTACTCAAATCCTAATGCAAGTTTCCAACTGTATTTATTGATTTATTAGGGAATATCAAAGTTTGTTTATAGAACCTTTTAAATAGTCTTTCTCTGCAATGTTCTCACTTTCTTAGCTTTCAATGAGTAACATAAGCAACAAATGAAGTTGATGGAATAGTTGGCTTTTGTACCATATCCATATCGAGGGATCATAAACCTTATTGAACTTTGATACATGTCATCTAGCAAACTCTCCATGTTATAAAGAAAAATCAGAAAGGATGCTTAATCAAGGTTATCGCAAACAAAACATACGAAGGATGATAGAAAATCATTTCCATTCTCTGGAAATTCCACTATTCCAGTCCTAATTCAAAATAGCAATTGTAATCATTGATTTATTAGGGATCAAAACCTTTTAAAGACTCTTTCTCTGCAATGTCTCCCTATTCTTAGCTTTTAAAGAATAAAGTGTGAATATGGTCTTACACAGCAACAAATAAAGTTGGCGGAGTAGTTTGCTTCATCATCAATATTATTACATTTCGATGCATGTCATCAACCAAAACACTTTATGTTACAAAAAATATAAAATGCTATTTCAGATCTAAGGTTCAACTCCCAATCTAATATAATTGTTATATATGAGTATTTATGACCAGGAATGTTGCTTGGTAGTTTATGCATAGATAACAAACATCATGCATATAGTAAGCGATCAATTTCATAGATCCCAAAAGTCTAATATTTTGCTCAAGATCTATTACAAAAGACTAGAGCACCAACTAAATAGCATGAAAAATAAAATAAGAAAGAGTCAGTTCCTAAGTTGAATATAGAATAAATTTAGGAAAAATGAGCATCCAAATTGATTCTAAATAGAATAGGAAATTAATAAACTGCATACATTTATTCGAAAGATAGAAAAATGACCAAGCAGATGGATTAGGTTGCCTCTCCGTAAAACAAATTTCACTGATGCGATATCAGATTGATGCCATGGATCCATTTATTAATGCCAAAAATTGTTGTAATCAGTCTGAAACTTAGCATAACCATTCTTGATTCAAACAGAAACATGAAAAGGAAATAAGTTCAAAAAACAAAAAATGAACCTCTGTTTTTTAATGGATTTTTTCTGCACAACATATCTACAATTTGACTTCCTGTCAATTTTTGCATAACGTGCCATGTTTTTTTAATTTCTGCAATATTTGTTCTTTTCGAAATTCTTTCTATTTCTATATAGCTCTTGCTCCTGCAAGAAAATCAATCCTTTTCTCCGTTGTTTTGCTCTGAAGAATCTCCATGTGACATCAAAATCTATGGCACAGATATAACACTTGCAAGCATACAAGTCCACAAGTGAAGAGCCTTTGTAGGATACAAGTTCTTAAAATTTTTGCTATCTTGAGTTTTACTCAATGCATTGTGTCAAGGTGATGCGGAACGGAGGCGATGATGAATATTGTTCTGATGAACAGTGTTGGAGGTTTCAAGAGTATTTCAAAAACAACTAGAAAGTTCAGTCCCACATTGGATAGGAGATAAAAATTTGACCTTCTAAATATTCTTCTTGAACTACTAAATGTTCTTGAGCTCCTAAATATTCTTCTTGAGCTACTAAATGTTCTTGAGCTCCTAAATTTACATTTACTAAGCAAAAAGACTTTTCGATTACTGAGTTTTTCTTGAGCTCTGAAATTCTAACAGCTAATTGCATTTAATGTTCTCTCTCAACTACTCAAATTAAGTATGTTTTTTTAAGCCTATAAATACCTCCTTTCTATTTCAATTTTCATACGCTAGAAAACTCCCCTTTACCATTCTCTCCAAGGCAAAGTGTTAATCTCTCACCATTCCAGCATAAACTGCACTTGCAGGTGCATGCTTGCAGTGTATAGAGCTATTAAATCTTGGCGGGTAGAATGCCATCAACTCCCTATTGCACCGAGACACTATCTTAGAAGGGGCAAAACTACTCCTAAGAACAGTGTGCTGTCACGCCTCAGCTCACATCTCTTTTGCAACGTTTATTTTACCATATTTCCAACTATCTTAAGTGTAGTTTCTGTTATGGACGCTGCCATTGTTGCTGCTACAAGGGCTGATGTCAACAAGATCGAGCCGTTTGCTGGTCAACACTTCAAATGCTAGCAGCAGAAACTTCTGCTGTTGCTGGACGTTGCTGCTGTTCAGTATGTGTTGATGTTGATTTTGTCTTGAATTTAGGGCCCACTTTTTGATTTGAAACAGAGTGAAAGCTCTGAGTTTTCAATACCACCGAAAGACATCACTTTCTCATAATTAAATAGGCCCCCTCCCCAAACTTTCAACGTTGCTTTTGAGATGAAGAAAAACGAAAAGAAGGACATAATGAGATGTGTCGCTTTCAATGCTTCGTTTTGAGTGGAAGAAGAAAAATATGAGAGGGATGAAATAATTAAAAAAAATAAAGGAGTTGCTTTCACTCTCTTATTGAGGAACTCTTTCACTCTCTCTCTCTCTCTCCCGCCAAGTGTCTTTTGGCAATCTTGTTTGAGCTTCAAAAATTGAGAGCTCATTGTGTGTGTTGTATCGAGAGTTTGACTATAGTGAAACTCCTCTCTTGCCGTGGACGTAGATCAATTTGATCGAACCACGTAAATCTTGTGTGTTTGTGTTTGTTCTCTATTTTTGGTTTTGTGTTTCAATATTTTGGTACACTTGATCAGACTATTGCGGATTTATCCCAATAAACTGGTATCAGAGAATCTCGGTTCTAGGGCGGCTTTCAATCTTCCATAATGGCTTCTGTGAAGTTCTCGGTGTCGATATTCGATGGCCAGAATAATTTCGGCCTATGGAGGATAAAGATGAAGGCTTTGTTACGACGAGAATGTACGGTTAAAGCTATCGATAGGAAATACCCATATGATATGACTACTGCTGAGATCGAAGAGATGGACGAAAAGGCTCACAGCGCCTTGTAATTGTCACTATCCGACAATGTGCTTCGTGAAGTTCTTAGATGAAAGCGGCGGCGAGGTTGTGGTCAAAGCTTCGAAAGTCTCTATTTGAAGAAATCTCTTACAACGAGATTGTACACGAAGCGTGACTATACACTGCGAAGATGAAAGAAGGTACACCCATTCAGGAACACCTTGATGAATTTAATAAAATTATCATGGATATGAAAAACCTGGATCTTAAGCTTGATGATGAAGACCAGGCTTTCATTGTGTTGTGTTCCTTGCTTGACTCTTATGAAAACTTTATTAACTTTATGTTGTATGGAAGAGAATCCATAAGTCTTGAGGATGTGAAGGCCTCTTTAAATTCTGTGAGTTAAGAACAAAGTTGAATGGAAAAAGTACCGATAGGCAGGCTAATGGTCTGCTAGCCAGAGGTAAATCGAAGACTAGAGAGGGTAATAAAGGGCAATCTAGAAATCATTCGAAGCCCAGGTCAGCCCAAGATAAGAAACAAGTTGAGTGTTTCTACTGTCACAAGAAAGTGCATTACATGTCAGAATGTTATCCTCTAAAGAAGAAAAGCAATCGTGGTGAAACATCAGATTCAGCAAATACGATAAAGGATGTCCCTTGGATGGCCGTTCTGATAAGAAACAAGTTGAGTATTTCTACTGTCACAAGAAAGGCATTACATGTTAGTATGTCCCTTGGATGGCCGTTTTGATAGAGAATGGATCTTAGATACAGGTGCGTCTTATCATATGTGTCCAAATAAAGATTGGTTCACTACTTACAAAACTATAAGTGGTGGATCAGTTTTGATGGGCAACAATGCAATTTGCAAGACAGTTAAAATTGGTACAGTTCGCATCCGGTGTCACGATGGGATAGTGAGAACTTTGTCAGATGTGAGACACATCCCGGACTTGAAGAACAATCTGATTTCTTTAAGTTCTTTAGATTCTATTGGGTGTTCTTACACAGGTGGAGGTGGAGCTCTTAGAGTTACTAAGGGTTCATTAGATGTTATGAAAGGAAGCAAGGTGAACAGTCTTTATGTTCTCCAAGACAATACTGTGACAGGCTCTGCAGGTGTGTCCTCTGATACTGACAGGGACACTACTCAGTTGTGGCATATGCGCTTAGGTCACATGAGTGAGAAGGGGATGACCATCTTGAGTAAACGTGATTTACTCTGTGGTGATCATACATCATCACTTGACTTCTGTGAGCATTGTGTGTTTGAAAAGCAAACTTCGGGTCGACTTCTCGGCGGCTCACATAGAGCGAAGGGCACTCGACTACATCCACTTTCGGTTTATGGGGACACCTTTCGAGTTCCATCTAAAGGTGGTGCTCTTTATTTTATGACGTTTATTGATGATTTTTTCAGGAAAATTTGGGTTCATTTTCTCAGATGCAAAAGTGAGGTGTTCAAAACTTTTAAAAAGTGGAAGGTTCTTGTTGAAAATCAAACTGGGAAGAAGATTAAACGTCTCCGAACAGATAATGACCTAGAGTTTTGTAGTGGTGAGTTCAACCAGTTCTGGGCAAATTTTGGGATCGCACACCAAGACTCCCGGACGACTCCTCAATAAAATGGGGTGGCAGAACGAATGAATAGAACATTGATGGAGAGAGCTAGGTGTATGCTCTCAAACTCTGGGTTGGATAAAGACTTCTGGGCCGAAGTTGTTAACACAGCTTGTTACTTGGTGAATCGGTCTCCTTCTACCGCCATCGAGCATAAGACTCCAAATGAGGTATGGTCAGGTAAACCCAGTGATTATTCAAATTTAAAGGTATTTGGATGTCCTGCTTACTATCATATTAGAGATGGTAAGTTTGAGCATAGAGCTAAAAAATGCATATTTGTTGGTTATGTTGATGGCGTCAAAGGCTATCGTTTGTGGAGTTCTGAACCTGATTCTTCTAAATTCATTATTAGTATGGATGTTACTTTTAATGAAAAATATATGCTTGATCATGGAAAGGTTTCTGTTGAGTCTACAGAAAATGAAGAGAAAACTATGGATAAGGTGGAGCTCGAGGCAGAGACTTCTCAAAAGTCCTCTACAAAAATTGCTCCTACAGTAGTAGAAGAGCAACATGATTCAGGCTCAGATGATGATGATGCTGAGACTGAAGAACCTTATTTCATAGCCATGGCGAGAGGAAGCAGTCGACCTCCTCAGAGATATGCACATGCTGAATTAGTAGTATATGCTCTCACGACAGCTGAAGAGATGGGTATTTAAGAGCCATCAAACTTTACTGAAGCTGTCTCATGCAGAGAATTTGGTCATTGGGCCACGACTATGATAGAAGAACTCGAGTTACTTTATAAAAATCAGACTTGAAATTTGGTGCAATTACCTAAGGGTAAAAGGGCAATTGGATGCAAGTGGATTTTCAAGAAGAAAGAAGGGATCCCAGGGGTTGAAGATGCTAGATTCAAAGCACGGTTGATGGTAAAGGGTTATAGATAAAAGGAGGAAATTGACTATGATGAAGTATTTTCTCCAGTTGTGAAGCATACCTCCATCCGTGTATTGCTTGTCATGGTTGCTCTATTTGATCTGGAGCTTGAGCAGCTCGATGTGAAGACTGTATTTTTACATGGTGAGCTTGAGGAGATCATCTACATGTCTCAACCAGAGGGATACTTCATAGAAGGTAAAGAAGATCATGTTTGCAGATTGAAGAAATCTTTGTATGGTCTGAAGCAGTCTCCCAGACAGTTGTACAAGAGGTTTGATAATTTTATGCTTAATCATGGGTACTCAAAAAGTACTTATGATAGTTGTGTGTATTACATGCATCTAGGAGATAATTCTTTTATTTATCTTCTATTATATGTCGATGACATGCTTATTCTTTGCTAAGAATATATCATGATTCTTATTTTAAAGAAATAACTCAGTGATGAGTTTGAGATGAAAGATCTTGGTGTAGCAAAGAAGATCTTAGGGATGGAGATCAAGAGGGATAGAAAAGCTGGAACATTATATCTCTCGCAGAAGAGTTATATTGAAAATGTGCTTGAGCGCTTTGGGATGAAGAATGCAAAGCTCGTTACTACTCCTTTGGCTCCACACTTTAGGCTCTCAGCTTCAGATTCACCTAAGTGTGAAATCGAGAAGGAGGAGATGTCCCGAGTTTCATACTCTATTACAGTGGGTAGTATTATATATGCTATGATTTGCACTCGTCCAGACATTGCCCAGGCAGTCAGTATAGTGAGCAGATATATGGCTAAGCCAGGGAAGGCACATTGGGAGGCAGTAAAGTGGATCCTTCGGTATCTCAGGTGTACCTCAGATTTGGATTTGGTCTTTGACAGCAGTACTTTGGGAACCTCAGTTGTAGGTTTTGTGGATTCTGACTATGCTGGTGATCTCGATAAAATGATATATTGGACTGGTTATCTTTTTACTCTTTCTAACTCAGCTATTAGTTGGAGATCGACTTTACAGTCGACAGTGACTTTGTCTACTACGGAGGCGTATACACGTATGGCAGCAGGCGAAGGAGGCCATTTGGTTGAGAAACCTCGTGAGTGAGCTTGGGCTTCAGCAGGAAGCTAGTTCAGTTGTATTTTGCGACAATCAGAGCGCAATATATCTAAGTAAAAACGCAGCACACCACGAGAGGACAAAATATATCGATGTCAAATATCATTTCATTCGTGAGGCAACTGCTGAGAGAAACATCACGATGAAGAAGATTGGTACTACAGATAACTCAGCTAACATGTTGACCAAACGGATCCCGGCCTTCAAGTTCAAGCACTGCTTGGACTTGGGAGGCATCTGCACCTGTTAGGTGGCCCCGTTTGGGACATTGTTTGCAAGAAAGGTGGAGTTCACTAGTTCTATTATGAGAATTCAACCAAGGTGGAGATCCAAACACACAATGAGCTCTCTATTTTTGAAGCTCAAACAAGATTGCCAAAACACACTTGGCGGGAGAGAGAGTGTGTGAAAGAGTTCCTCAATAAGAGAGTGAGAGCAACTCCTTTATTTTTTTTAATTATTTCATCCCTCTCATATTTTTCTTCTTCCACTCAAAACGAAGCCTTGAAAGCGACACATCTCATTATGTCCTACTTTTCGTTTTTCTTCATCTTAAAAGCAACCTTGAAAGTTTGAGGGGAGAGGGGGCCATTTAATTATGAGAAAATGATGTCTTTCGGTGGTATTGAAAACTAAGAGCTTTCACTCTGTTTCAAATCAAAAAGTGGGCCCCAAATTCAAGACAAAATCAACAGCTGACCACCCCTGCTCTTATCGAGGGTGCTGAAAACAATGAAGTGGCAAAGGCAACTCGCGAGAAAAAATGATAAAATCTGCAAAAGCATTATCCTCAACTCTCTATCCAACGAGCTATTTTGACATCTACTGCACCATGAATCATGCCCCCAACATATGGATTGCTCTGATCAAGAAATATGTGGTAGAAGATGCTGGAAACGATAAGTACGCCATCGGTAACTTCCTCAACTTCAAAATGAATGATGACAAAGACGTGTCCTCTCAAGTTCAGGACTTTCATATTATTGTCAATGAGCTCAAGGCCTAAGGTATGGATCTCACTGAACCTTTCTTTGCTGGTTCTCTCTTTGAAAAATTGCCTAACTCTTAGAGATACTATAAAAATAGCATGAAACATGAATGAAAAGCTATAAGCTTAGAAGATGTAATTGTTCACATTAGGATAGAGGAAAAGAATAGGTCAATAATTAATTCTGAAAAGGCCAAGGGTCCAATCCAAGGCTAATCTCATTGAAGACAAACCAAAGAAATTTGTTAAGAAAGATAAAAAGAATTTTAATAACTGCCAAAAAACCAATAACCGGCAAATGAAAAAGAAAGTCACTGTTTTGTTTGTAGAAAACCTAGACACCATGCTCCTCAATGCGAACCACGGAAGACTAACAACAAAATTGATAAAACTAATGTGAACTTGGTTGATTCAGACGTCATTATAACCGTTGTAACTCAGTCCAATCTTGTGGCTACTGAAAAGGATTGGGTGGTAGACTCGGTGCTACCAAATACATATGCGGAAGGAGAAATGCTTTTACCTCCTACCATCCAGTAGGGTAAGGAGAAGGACAAGTTTACATGGGTGATCCCAGGCCCACCCTTGTGTTAGGCAAACGAAAAGTTATTCTCAAGCCGACTTCAATGAAAATCCTTGCACTCAATGATGTACTGCATGTTCCAAGTATTCGGTGTAACATTGTGTCTGTATCACTTCTTAGGAGGGCTGGTGTTAAGGTTTCTTTTGATGGTGACAAGCTGGTTATGACTAGGGGTAGAGACTTTGTTGGGAAGGATTATTGTAGCAATGGCTTGTTTGTTCTGAATGTTGCTAATGTGATCAATGAAAATGCATCTTCTTCTGGTTATCCTTCTGTTGTTAATTTAACCAAGGTTGCGATAGCGGATAAGCTGTCACGGCTGTAGGTACCGCTAAGGCTATTTGGTTGAGAAACCTTGTGAGTGAGCTTGGGCTTCAGCAGAAGCTAGTTCGATTGTATTTTGTGACAATCGAGCTAATACATCTAAGTAAAACGCAAAGACACCACGAGAGGACAAAATATATCGATGTTAAATATCATTTCATTCGTGAGGCAACTGCTGAGAGAAACATCACGATGAAGAAGATTGGTACTACAGACAACTCAGCTAACATGTTGACCAAACCGGTCCCGGCCTTCAAGTTCAAGCACTGCTCGGACTTGGGAGGCATCCGCACCTGTTAGGTGGCCCCGTTTGGGACATTGTTTGCAAGAAATGTGGAGTTCACTAGTTCTATTATGAGAATTCAACTAAGGTGGAGATCCAAACACACAATGAGCTCTCTATTTTTGAAGCTCAAACAAGATTGCCAAAACACACTTGGCGGGAGAGAGAGTGTGTGAAAGAGTTCCTCAATAAGAGAGTGAAAGCAACTCCTTTATTTTTTTTAATTATTTCATCCCTCTCATATTTTTCTTCTTCCACTCAAAACGTAGCCTTGAAAGCGACACATCTCATTATGTCCTCCTTTTCGTTTTTCTTCATCTTAAAAGCAACGTTGAAAGTTTGGGGGGAGGGGGGGCCATTTAATTATAAGAAAATGATGTCTTTCGGTGGTATTGAAAACTCAGAGCTTTCACTCTGTTTCAAATCAAAAAGTGGGCCCCAAATTCAAGACAAAATCAACAGCTGACCACCCCTGCTCTTATCGAGGGTGCTGAAAACAATGAAGTGGCAAAGGCAACTCGCGAGAAAAAATGATAAAATTTGCAAAAGCATTATCCTCAACTCTCTATCCAACAAGCTATTTTGACATCTACTGCACCATGAATCATGCCCCCAACATATGGATTGCTCTGATCAACAAATATGTGGTAGAAGATGCTGGAAACGATAAGTACGCCATTGGTAACTTCCTCAACTTCAAAATGAATGATGACAAAGACGTGTCCTCTCAAGTTCAGGACTTTCATATTATTGTCAATGAGCTCAAGGCCTAAGGTATGGATCTCACTGAACCTTTCTTTGCTGGTTCTCTTTGAAAAATTGCCTAATTCTTAGAGAGACTATAAAAATAGCATGAAACATGAATGAAAAGCTATAAGCTTAGAAGATGTAATTGTTCACATTAGGATAGAGGAAAAGAATAGGTCAATAATTAATTCTGAAAAGGCCAAGGGTCCAATCCAAGGCTAATCTCATCGAAGACAAACCAAAGAAATTTGTTAAGAAAGATAAAAAGAATTTTGATAACCGCTAAAAACCTAATAACTAGTAAATGAAAAAGAATAGTCACTATTTTGTTTGTGAAAAACCTGGGCACCATGCTCCTCAATGCAAACATAAGAAGATTAACAATAAAATTGATTAAACTAATGTGAATTTTGTTGAATCACACATCATTGCAGCTATTGTGATTCAGGCCAATCTTGTGGCTACTGAAAAGGATTGAGTGGTAGAAATCGATGCTACCAAACACATATGTGAAAGCAGAAATGCTAGCTTTTACCTCCTACCATCTAGTAGAGGAGGGAGAAGGACAAGTTTACATGGTGATCCGTGCCCACCCTTGTGTTAGGCAAACGAAAAGTCATTCTCAAGTTGACTTCAAAAAAAATCCTTGCTCTCAATGATGTTCTGCATGTTTCAAGTATTCGGTGCAACCTTATATCTGTATCACTTCTTGGGAGGGCTGGTGTTAAGGTTGCTTTTGAGTGTGACAAGCTGGTTATGACTAGGGGTAAAGACTTTGTTGAAGGATTATTGTAGCAATGGCTTGTTTGTTCAATGTTGCTAATGTGATCAATGAAAATGCATCTTCTTCGGTTATCCTTCTTTGTTAATTTAACCAAGGTTGCCGAGCTGATAGCGCCGGTCAGCAGCGAGGTACAAGTAATATTATGCTATTGGCAAAATAGCAAATAGCATAAATAGCTAGCCAAATATAAATATATTTAAATATTCTAAATAACAAGAAAAATCATATAAAAATCTAAAAATTCTTCAAATGCATATTTGATGCCTAAACATGAAATAGTTGTGTAATAATTGCATAATATTAACAAAATACTATAATTTAAGGGCAAGCTATCATTGAAAAACCGGTTAATTATTTCTTAGAGGAACTCATATGGAAATCACAAAAATAATTGAGTTATTATCACCTTACCAAAGATTATCACTTTCTTACAAAGATTACCACTAAATGCATCATATATCTTCATCAAAGTTAATAACTTTAGACTAAAATAAATGCATCATATACCTCTTTCTTCCTATAATTAAGCCCAACATGTACGACGAGAGAGAGAGAGAGAGAGAGGGACCGCCAAGGAGGTCAGCATTAAGAGAGAGAGGCGCAGGCATGGCTAGGAGTGGAGAATGTTTCTACCGGCCAAGGCCGACAGTGTGGACTGAGGCGGCGGAAGTTGGTGACGCCGACCGAGGCGAGCGTGTCTGGTAGAGAGAGAGAGAGAGAGAGAGAGAGAGAGAGAGAGAGAGAGAGAGAGAGAGAGAGAGAGAGGCGAGGCAAGCTAAGGCAAACTTCGAGTCGAAGGGAGAGGTGAGACGGAGAGAGACTGGATTTGTAAGCTAGGTCTGAGTCAGTTTGGTTACTGCTCAAAAAGAAGCTTATTTAGCTTTTGTGCATTTAGCTTTAAAGGCTTAACAAATGCTTAACGAAGCCATCAGAGAAAAGCTGACGATCCCGCTAACATGCGAAGGGCTTCTGGAGGGCTCACGATTTATGCCGCTAAAGCCGCTATTTGGCTTTTACAACAATGAATTTAACTAATTGCATGGATGTATGACATGGTAGATTAGGATATATCAAGTTCTCTTATCTCAAGAAAATGAAAGAATTGAAACCGATATCCGATCTAAGTGTATCGATTTAGATAAATGTCAAGTATATGTCAAGCTAAAATTATAAAATCTGCAAAAGCATTATCCTCAACTCTCTGTCCAACGAGCTTTTTAATATCTACTGCACCATAAATCATGCCCCGACATATGGATTGCTCTGATCAACAAATATGTGGTAGAAGATGCCGAAACGATAAGTAACGCCATCTAAATCCTCAACTTCAAAATGAATGATGACAAAGGCGTGTCCTCTCAAGTTCAGGACTTTCATATTATTGTCAATGAGCTCAAGGCCTAAGGTATGGATCTCACTGAACCTTTCTTTGCTGGTTCTCTCTTTGAAAAATTGCCTAATTCTTAGAGAGACTATAAAAATAGCATGAAACATGAATGAAAAGCTATAAGCTTAGAAGATGTAATTGTTCACATTAGGATAGAGGAAAAGAATAGGTCAATAATTAATTCTGAAAAGGCCAAGGGTCCAATCCAAGGCTAATCTCATTGAAGACAAACCAAAGAAATTTGTTAAGAAAGATAAAAAGAATTTTAATAACCGCCAAAAAACCAATAACCGGCAAATGAAAAAGAAAGTCACTGTTTTGTTTGTAGAAAACCTAGACACCATGCTCCTCAATGCAGACACAGGAAGACTAACAACAAAATTGATAAAACTAATGTGAACTTGGTTGATTCAGACGTCATTATAACCGTTGTAACTCAGTCCAATCTTGTGGCTCTTGAAAAGTTGGGTGGTAGACTTCGGTGCTACCAAATACATATCGGAAGGAGAAATGCTTTTACCTCCTACCATCCAGTAGGGTAAGGAGAAGGACAAGTTTACATGGGTGATCCCAGGCCCACCCTTGTGTTAGGCAAACGAAAAGTTATTCTCAAGCTAATCCTTGCACTCAATGATGTACTGCATGTTCCAAGTATTCGGTGTAACATTATGTCTGTATCACTTCTTAGGAGGGCTGGTGTTAAGGTTGCTTTTGATGGTGACAAGCTGGTTATGACTAGGGGTAGAGACTTTGTTGGGAAGGATTATTGTAGCAATGGCTTGTTTGTTCTGAATGTTGCTAATGTGATCAATGAAAATGCATCTTCTTACGGTTATCTTACATTGTTAATTTAACCAAGGTTGCCGATAGATAGCGCCGCGTAGGCGAGGTACCGCTGTATTATTATGGCTATTGCGGCAATACGCAATAAATAGCGACAAATAGCCAAATATAAATATATTTAAATATTCTAAATAACAAGAAAAATCATATAAAAATCTAAAAATTCTTCAAATGCATATTTGATGCCTAAACATGAAATAGTTGTGTAATAATTGCATAATATTAACAAAATACTATAATTTAAGGGCAAGCTATCATTGAAAAACTGGTTAATTATTTCTTAGAGGAACTCATATGGAAATCACAAAAATAATTGAGTTATTATCACTTTACCAAAGATTATCACTTTCTTACAAAGATTACCACTAAATGCATCATATATCTTCATCAAAGTTAATAACTTTAGACTAAAATAAATGCATCATATTCTTTTTCCTAATTGAACAAATCAGACGCCAATCGAGAATCGGATCAAAGAAGAGCATTTTTGGCTAAAACCGCCAGGCTTCCGGTCGGGAAAGGGAAATGAGAGACGGAGAAGAGAAGTTCATTTTAAGTTAGAGGTCGGGTTAGTCGAGGTTGGATTCTGAGTTCCCGAAAAAGCGCTATTAAGCGCTTCGCGTGTTTAAACAGCAAAAGCGTTAGCAGCTATGCAAAGCCAGCGCTATCGAAGACGATCCAGCTAACCATGCGCCGAAAGGAGCTTCAGCGAAGAAGCGCTTGCCCGATTCTGCGCGCCCTTCATATGCTTAACGCAAATTTAACTAATTGCATGGATGTATGACATGGTAGATTAGGATATATCAAGTTCTCTTATCTCAAGAAAATGAAAGAATTGAAGCGATATCGATCTAAGTGTATCGATTTAGATAAATGTCAAGTATATCTGAAGCTAAAATTATCAAGAAATCATGTAAACCTATGACCACTAGAGAATCTGAATTGCTTAGCTTAATACATTCGATTTAGGTGATTTAAAACATTCTATGACTAGAGGAAAGAGATTTTATATCACATTTATAGATGACTATTCTAGATATGCCTTTGTATACCTCCTTGGAACTAAAGATGAAGCATGTGAAAAGTTTCTAGCTTTTAAGGCTATGGCTAAAAATCAAATAGAAAAAAGATTAAAATACTTAAGATAGATAGAGGAGGCGAATATGAATCAAACCCCTTTAATGAATATTGTGAAGAACAAGGTATAATTCATGAGATCACAAATCCTTACTCTCTAAAATCTAATGGAATAGCCGAAAGGAAAAACAAACCTTAAAATGATGAATGCTATGCTCATTAGTTCTAGTGCACCCGACAATTTGTAGGGGGAAGCTATATTATCTGCATGTCATATTCAAAATAGAATTCCCTATAAGAAAACTAATATTACCCCATATGAGCTATGGAAAGGACATTCTCCTAATTTATCATACCTTAAAGTGTGGGGGTCTTTAACCAAAGTTCTTTTGCCCGATCCTAAGAGAAAAAAGTTAGGATCTGGATCTTCCGACGCATGTTTATTGGTTATGCTGATAATAGTGCTACATATAGGTTTTGTGTTAAAAAGTGATGAGTTGTCTCCTAACACTATTACAAAAACTAAAAATGCTATTTTCTTTGAGAATGTGTTTCCTTTAAAAGAATTTATTGAGAAGTCTCCTAGACATTTAATTTAAGATAATCAAGTTAATGAATATGAACTTGAACCTAGGAGGAGTAAATGACAAAGAACTAAGAAAACCTTTGGTGATGACTTTTACACTTATTTGTTAGATGATGAACCATCCACCTTTCAAGAAGCTATAACTTGTAGAAATACAATCTTTTAGAAAGAAGCCATAAATAGTGAATTAGAATCTATCTTAGCTAACTATGCTTTGGAGCTAGTAGATGTCCCACTTGGTTCTAAACTTATAGGGTGTAAATAGATCTTTAAAAGAAAATTAAAACCTAACGGTTCAATTGACAAATTTAAGGCAATGCTAGTAGCCAAAGGGTACTTGCAAAAGAAAGGGGTAGATTATTTTGATATTTTGCTCCAGTCACTCGAATTTCCTCTATTAGAGTTCTTGTTGTTGTTGCTTTTATAAAAAACTTGATAATTCATCAAATGTATGTAAAAACAGCTTTCCTAAATGGTGATTTAGAAGAGAAAATTTATATGGAACAACCTGAAGGATATATAGTTCCAAGACAAGAGAATAAAGTGTGTAAGCTTGTAAAATCTTTATATGGTTTAAAATAAGCACCTAAACAGTGACACGAAAAATTTGATAGGATTTTGCTTTCAAGTGGATTTTCTGTGAATGCATTTGATAGACGTACACTGCAAATCTGTTGATGCATTCATTGTGATCATTTGCTTGTATGTGGATGACATGCTTATTTTTGGAACTGACTTACACATAATTAATGAGACTAATCATTTCTTTCATCAAACTTTGATATGAAAGATTTAGGTGAGGCAAATGTGATTTTGGGAATTAAAATTTCTAAAATTGATGGTGGTATCATGTTATCACCGCATTATGTCGAAAAGATGTTAAAAAGATTTGGTCATTTTTGAAACAAAATCAGTTTCAACCCCTTATGGTGCTATTGTTCATTTAATGAAAAATATGCGACCAAGTGTATCTCAAACTGAATATGCTCAAATTATTACCAGTCTTGTGTATTTAATGAATAGCATGAGGCCTGATATTGCTTATGCAGTTAATAGACTGAGTCACTACACTCAGAACCATAATAAGGATCATTGGACAGTTATATCACGAGTGATAGAGATACCTTAGAGGAACCACAAATTATGGTTTGATGTTAGTCGATTTCGCTCTGCTTGAAGGGTATAGTGATGCTAGCTGGATTTAATTCAGATGAGGTACACTAGTGGTTATATATTTACTTTGCGTGAGGGTGCAGTATCATGGAAATCATCCAAGCAGACTTGCACGACCCAGTCCACTATGAAATCTGAGTTTATTGCCTTAGAGAAGGCAGGATGTGAGACTGAGTGGTTGAGAAACCTCTTGGTAGATATTCCATTGTGGACAAGACCAGCTCCTCCTGTGTCTTTACATTGTGATTCTCAGGTCGCAATAGCTCGAGTAAATAATAAAACCTATAACAGTTAAAATAGGCATATTCGCCTAAGACATAATATGGCAAGGCACTGCTATGTGATTGCGCGATATCCTTGGATTTTGTGAGGTCAGAGCTAAATTTGGCAGATCCTCTGACTGAGCCACTAGGTGCCAAACTAGTGATGAGTACATCGAGGAGAATGGGATTTTTGCCTATAAGTGAAATTGACAATAATGATAATCCAACCTATGTGAATGGAGATCTCGAGAAGTAGGTTCATATGGGTAATAACAAGTTATTAGTCAATTTCACGATACACAATTTTTTGATCTTGTCCATTCCTATGATGTATATTGTGTATCACTGCAAGGTATGAGGATGTGTAACTCACCCTTAATGAAATCCATAGTCCATATTGTTGGATGGTGTGTTTCTTGCAGTACACACTTGATGGATTCACCTATATGAGTGTGGAAGTAGGGCCACTTCCTATGAGAGTTCGGGCATACTCTCTAGAGCACTCACGAAATCTAGATATGGCACATGGCCTAATTGTGCCCACCCGCATTGAACAGTCGTGATTAGAGAATATATTGCGAGTGACGTGTGTATGGCTTGCAATCAAAGGATAAGGTTCATAGAAGTTTTAAACTTCACCAACTCTGTGTAAGTCATCCCTTATCTACTCTATGTGTTGGTTCATAGTCCAAAAGACACCAATGCTGATGCAATATATTTTCACCTAGCACTTTGCCAATTTTTACCAAATATTTTCCTTTCCTTATTTTTTGTCAAAACTAAATAATTTTTTTAAAGGAGTTTGTTGTTTTTGAAATACGTGGGGGATTGTTGGAGTTTTCAAGAGTATATCAAAAACAACTACAAAGTTTAGTCCTACATTGGATAGGATATAAAAATTTGAGCTCCTAAATATTCTTCTTGAGCTACTAAATGTTCTTGAGCTCCTAAATTTATATTTACTAAGCAAAGAGACTTTTCCATTACTGAGTTTTTCTTGAGCTCCGAAATTCTAACAACTAATTGCATTTAACGTTCTCTCTCAACTACTCAAATTAATTATGTTTTCTTAAGCCTATAAATACCTCATTTCTACTTCAATTTTCATGCACTAGAAAACTCTCCTCTACCATTCTCTCTAAGACAAAGTGCTAATCTCTCACTGTCCTGCATACACTGCACTTGCGGATGTACCCTTGTAGTGTATAGAGCTATTGAATCTTGGAGGGTAGAGTGTCATCAACTCCCTATTGCACCGAGACACTGTCTTAGAGGGGGCGAAACTACTCCCAGGGACAATGTTCTATCACGCCTCAGCTCACATCTCTTTTTTTGCAGCGTTTACTTTACCATATTTCCTACAAAAAGTACCCATGAACAGAAATTTTTCTCTTTTTTATTTTTTTAGTCAATAAGAGACCAAATATAGAAAGATGAAAGATAAATAGGATAGACCAGATTCATACACAGCATCTAACCTCTGAAACGATGAAAAAGGCTGGTTTCACACACGGACACCTAATCAAAAAAATATGGCTTCTCGCCTTGAGGGATTCACTCCTATCTCTCTAATTCAAACTTTTATTCATATCAATTTATTTCCATCTCCAAAATGAAAAATTACAATCCTTTTTATAGCAATAAAATCAATCCTAATTCTAAGTTAGATTACATCAATCCAATAAAATAACAAAATAGCAAATCTAACTAAATAACTGATACAATCCTAACCAAATATCTCAAAATCATATTCTAAAAATCTCAACTAATCTAATCTTCTGGATGTTCTACATCATAAGGCTTTATGTTAGTTATGTTTCTGGAATAAATATACCACATTCAGAAGCTCTCTAAAGTAAATCATGAGACATCCCTTACTCAACGGACTGAGCAAGCCTACGTAAATCATGAGTCAACTCATTCTTAAAAATTTTAACATAAACACTGAATTTGAAGTTCGTTGTCCAATGTAATGGATTTGCCTTCCAAAGAAAATGCACCATGCAGCAATTGTCCGCTCTTTGTACTAATTTCATTCATCTTTTTAATCTCGTCTTTTAAACTTTAACACGGAGACTGAATTTGGGGTTCATTCTTTTAATGGATTTAATTTCAAAGAATTCATCATGCAGCATTTTGCAGCTCTTTGAATTTCATTTTTACCTGATTTTTTTTATGATAATAGTCCCACTCATTATATTTATTCGAAACGTTCTTGAAATTATATGATTTGTTGATAAGCCCATTAAATTGCATAAATTGCTTGAATTCAGCCTCTCTGGTTAATGAGAAAATTAATTCCCTTAAAATAATCCTTAAAAACTAACAAGATATTCTTCGCTACATATTAAACTACCAATTGCACAAGTTGAATCTAAATAGTCACAGAAATTGAAAGAAGAATTCAAATAAAATCCCAACAACTGGCACAAACAGCAGATGAAAAAGGACAGGAAAGAATCCAAACAAGCTTCAAGAATTCCAGGGGCATAATGGGAAGGAAAAAAACGAAAATTACATATACATACCTTGAGAGCATCAGCACCGCCCCCATAACTGCTGTACTGTAGAGCGCGCATGGTCTTGCTCGCCATGGACAGGACAGGGAAGGGCAGGGAGAGGTGAATTAGAGGAGCAGCGAGGGGTAGAACGGGAACAGTATTATTGTGAGGTGTTGGGTTGATTGTAAAGGAGAGTGGGATATTTATCGGTCGGCTGAGAAGTGACGTGACAGAGCACCGCTCTCGCGAGCGAGCGCGTTATCTTCTATAAATGACGGATTTACCCGTTACAGTTGATAGATGGTATATCCTCTTGCGTATTTTTCTGTCTTGTATTTGTATCTGGATCCAAGTTGATTGGGCTGGCCGAAGGGGCCAAGCATAGGCCTAGTTGGCTTTCAGTTAAAACTGTTGTCCTGCTAGATTTCATTATTTTTTTTTTTTAATAGGAAAAGACACATTTGACGCACGTAACAACAACACCAACAATTAGATTTCAGCCTTTGAACGTGATGATACACACTTTAAATTTCGGCTTTTAAGAGGAGAGATTGAAGAAGGGCTATATACATAATTATACCATTCAATAGATTTTTTTTCAATATATATATAATGAAGCCATCAGAATTTAACTTAATTAATACTAGTTAAGCTAACATTATGACTAAATTATTGTTAGTTAAGCTAACATTATGACTAATTATTTTTAAATCTAATTAACTTAATTAATACTAGTTTAGTCATAATCGATTAACATCAAATCAAACCTGTTAGAAATGGTTGACCAAATCAACCAAATAATCCACATGTTTAATGTGTGATAATTGGCCATTAATAGAGAATTAATGGGTCATTATCAGAATTTATATTAGGGCAATTAAAGGCTTTAATTCGAGTTAATGAGAAAAATAATTAGGCTGATTTTAGGGATAGAAATGATTGGAAGAATAGCCTATATAAAGAGTGGTTTTCTTTGTGAAAGAATACACAGAAAAAGAAATCAAACCTTTCACCGGAGCCCCGAAAATATTTGTCCTCTATTTTTCTTCATTGGTATCAGAGCTTCAAAATTCTCCACCCGATCTGCAATTTTTTTTTAGCGGAGAAGAAGAACTTCTCCCTTTATAGTGCAACACAGAAATACGTCCCTGTCAAAGTTCCATTGTTTTAATAGTGCTTTCTCGAGCAGCAGTCACATCAAACTTCCACTGTTCAAACTGTGTTCTCTCGTTTTTCCAAGTCCTTCTTTTATTAAATATTTGTTTTTCTTTTCCTATCTACACATCAAGCCTATGACCTAACTCTACAAGAGCTGTGCATTCCCTAGTTCCCTAGGCTCTTTTTCCTATAACCTAAGATCTACAAGAGCTGTGCATTCCCTAGGCTCTTTTTCCCATGACCTAAGCTCAATTCACAAAAGACCCACGTGACTCTAAGCTTCTCTCACAAAACATATTTTACTAAACTAAGCAACTTCCTGCCTACGACTCTGTCTACAACACTGCAGATCCAACGAAGCAACTTCAAATCAATAATACTCGGTTTGGATTCAACAGCTACCCGGTTCACATCCACTCTACTCTACTGTTTGATATCTGCGCACATTCCGATTAAGTATCAAGTTTATCAAATTCATTTTATTTAGTTTTAATTTTTTTATAATGATCTCATAATTTCTCTATTAGTATTATTAGATATAAAATATTCTAATACAATTTTTAAAACCTTAGTTTTAGTTTTAGTTATCTTCTAAATGGCTAGTAAATTGGTTCTAAGTGAATTGGCAAAGATCGAAAAATTTAATGGTAGTAATTATGATATGTGGCATAGAAAAATAAGATATGGCCTTATACATGACAATATAGATGAAGTCATCAAAACTAGTGCTCCTACCTTAACCGATACCTCTACTGTTGAGGAAAAGAAGGGGTTCGAGCAGTGGAAGTCGAGAAACAAAAAGGCGAAAAGCCTTATGCTAATGTTCATGGAAGATAATTTAATTAAAGTTTTTGAAACTTGTAAAACTTCCATGGACATGTGGCAATCAATAAAAGATAAATACGACACTGCCTTGAAAGTTAATATTCAACTCCTCTTGCATAAGTATAATTCTTCTAGAATGCAAGAGGGAGACAATGTCGTAGAATATATAAATAAAATGATTGTCATGGCTAAGGACTTATCTACTACCGGGACCGAAATCCCAGAAAGAATGCAAGTAGCAACTATACTGAATAGTCTTCCACATTCCCTTGCTGTAGCCGCCACTACATTAAAAATGAATCCTGCCATTAAATCTGTTACGGATTTGCCAATGCACTTAGCTATAGAACAAGATTTAATAGCCAGTAGGAAGGAACCAAAACTAAACATGATGCAACAGGAAATGAACTATGTGCACCAGAGGCGACAAACTGGAAGAAATAGAAACCCCGGCCCTAATAAACCACAACTTAGAGGTCTAAAATCACAGCAATTTAAGAAGAAGGTACCCCGTGGTGCTTACTACACTTGTGAAAAGTTTGGACATTTCAGATCCAACAGTCCACAAGGAGAAAAGCAAGAGAACAAGGGAGGCAATAAGCCAGGAAGTACCAGCAAGAGAGAATTCATCGGTGTGATGGAGTGCAATGCTGTGATGACGGACATCAGTGGTTGGTGGATCGACTCCGGTGCGACCAGACATATCGCAAAGGACAAGAATGGAGTCACAGAATTCACCGAGCTGAAGAAAGGAGAATAGAGGATCTATATGGGAAACAATACCTATCTCGATGTAGAAGTGTAGGCTGCTAAAAAAAATGTTATTGTAGCAACGCGAGGCTCACCTCCTCGTTTTACTGTAGCAACGCGAGGCTCAACCCCGCGTTTTACTGTAGCAACGCGAGGCTCACCTCCGCGTTTCACTGTAACAGCTTCGCGTTTATTGTAGCAACTTCGCATTTACTGTAGCAACTTCACGTTTACTATACAGTGCTCATGTTACCGTAGCGTTTCGCAATCGTAGCAGCCCGGTTTATCAGAGTACCGGGCGCTTTATCAGAGCAACGCGAGGCTCACCTCGCTTTATCAGAAGCAACGCGAGGCTCACCTCCGCGTTTTCAGCGTAGCAAAATCGCGAGGCTATTTTGAGCAGCGGACCTGGCGTTTGACTCGTTCAAACACGATCTTAACAGTTTCAAAGCTGTTTTGCGCGATCGAGGGCCATTAATCCTAATTTAGGAGTGATTTTAGGGTCGGGTTACACCCTTAAACCCTATAAATAGTCGAAGCTCACCAAGAAGGGGCTTTCTTTGGGATCTTCGAGGGAATTTTGGAGAGGATCTTCTTAGAGTTTTCTTCGGCTTCATCTACCTCTACGGAGCTTTGGTCTTAGACTTTGCGAGCGAAGAGACTTCTTTGGAACAGCTTTTCTTTGGCTTGGCTTGGCATACAAACTCGTGCAGAGTTACAAAACTCATTTCTTGAGTTCTCAAACTCGTTAGAGTTATAAATTTGCTCTCGCGAGTTATTTTTCAACCTCGTCCCACGAGTCAAGACGATCGGATCGTCCACCGGATACAAGATTCAAGCTTCTATCGCCACCGTTGTTCGCGGTAAAAGTCGGTTTGTTATTCATTGTTGTTGAACTCGTTTACAGCTTCTTGGGCTTACAACAAAATTCAAACAAAGAGAAAAATGCCTTTCTTTATTTCAGGCGTACAATGAAAATAAAAGATTACAACTTCTTCCTGTATGAACAAACGCTCGGATCTCTATTATACGGGATCCTCGCTTGTGTGGGTTCTTTGCCTGTGCCGGGGACTTGAATCGTCCATGGACCACCGCGCAATTCCGATCCAGGTGGAAACCCGGGTTCTGGAACTACAGACGTGAAGGGGCTCGTTTCACGAAGGAAATGAAACGCCTAAGGGGATCACACTCACAAAGGAGAGGATCGCCTTCGGGGATCACACTCACGAAGGAGAGGATCGCCGGGCGGTGAGATCTACTAGGAGAAATCACGCTTATTCTCAGAGTCAATCTCGAATCTTACCAGGATTGTAGATCCGACGCCGACCGAATCCCCTGCGGTTCGAAGCCTCAACCAGGCCGACGGCCAGATCTCGTGGAGAGCTCTCTCACAAATATCGAAAATCCAACCTCCAAAATCTCAAATCTCCCCAAAATCCCCTTTGGTGAGGAAGACCCCCTATTTATAGGATGGGGAGGGGTGAACTTAGAGCACAGTGCCGGCCACTTGGCCGAGGTCATAGGTTCGCCGTTTTCGCCGTTTTTTCGCCGTTTCGCCGCTTTTCTCGGTCTTCCGGGCTTAGGTCCTGCCTATTCTGACTCTTGGTCTTAGATTCCGTCTGTATATGATTCAGGGACTAACTCTTGATTTGTTCGGTTCGGATTAAATCCGTCGATGTTCAAGTCGGTTTAGCCGTGCTTGTGGCTAATGAGTTTGCCGTCGGGTTCGTGTTTCAACGATTGACGTCCATTATTATCCGATGGGTTGTCATTCGCCGACTTCCGCCGCGAGTTGGTTTCGGGGATCTTGTAAGTATTTTTCAGCGCCTCTGATACCTCCAAAGTATTACCAATGATACATGGGATGGTAGGACAACACGGATCCTTATGTTTCAATGGTACGGACTTTGAGAGGACTTCACGATATTGGCGTGAGAAAGACTTTCTTTGGAACATTTATTTGCCTCTTTTGGTACATAATTCCTTTAAAAATTTGGCATAAGAAGGAATTTGTTCAATGACATCTAAAGAGGAATGTTGACCTTAACACCTTGAGAGTCTCTAGAATTTTCTCCTCGAGAGGAGTGCTTCCTAGGCACGAGTCTATCAGGGTAGGAGCAACTGGTTTAAATTGATTAGACTCTAGTTAAGTTCAGTTGCGGGTCATCGAAGGGTGTGATTTCTCGAAGGAGAGAGAATTTGTTACGGTTCAAGGGTTTCACTTAGAGGCATTCTAACGATTATCGACTGTCTACGACCGTAGTGAATGGATTGCATTCACTTCAGCTTAGTAGGTTAAACTTGATCCGTGTCCTTCGGGTTGGGCACGGTTGACTCGGAAAAGTTCCTTTCTCTCTCTCACTCATGGCATTAGCTAGTTGACCAAGTTGGGTTTCTAACCTAGCTATGGCTTGAGTGTTGGAAGTGAGGATTTGCGGTTGATTGCATAAAGGAATTCAACGTGTTTGATGTTTGAGTCAATAAGTTAAGTGAGTGCGTGTAGATATTTTAATCAAAGTTTCTAGACCCTTTTCGAACATTAAGGCGTTTATCATGATCGGCAATTTGAGGAGTGTGATTTGCAGTTGGTGATGAGGAGACTGATTTTGAAATGGCAGATTTGGTTGTTGAAAATTGAGAGGCTGTATTGCCCTAGAGAATTGTTGGGTTGAAGAGGGAGTGAAATTTTGATTTCGGAGTAGTTTCCACTGGTTCCATGCAAAATTTGGATGATTTCTCCAACCTGGATTGTAGGTTGGAGAAAATGGATCATTCATAGGGCCGAAATCGGCGTTTATCGACCTAGTGGTGGCCGGATCCTAAAAGAGGACATTCCTCCGAAACATGAGATGGAGACAGGCAGTTATGACAACTGGCGAGAAACTTGGTTGATTTGGTGGAGCTCGTTCTTTGACTTCTAAAGCTTCTAACCTCGCATGATTGTAGCCATCTTTGCTTGAGGCTATGTTAGTTTCTAAGAAAAGACCAGCGGTTTTGGGTTGGGAAGCTGATGAAACGGTCATCACAATGTTCCCCTTGCATGGTTTTCTCGGATAAACTCTCTAAAAGTCCCAAGCTTCATCGGCATTTTTCTTCATGAAATCTCCTTGGCACATTGACTCTAAGGAAGTTTTGAAGAATAATCCAATCCTTCATAAATGATTTGGCATAATCGCCATTTTTCGAGACCATGGTGAGGACATTGGATAAGAAGATCTTTGAATTTGTCAAAATACTTCCAAAAGGTTCTCCGGGACAATTTTAAAATTTTGAATCTTTGTTTCTAAGCTTGACCGTTTTGTGGATAGGAAAGAATTTTTCGAAAAACTTTTACAAATTCACCCCAAGTTGAGATGGAATCATGGGCAAGCTATCTGACCATTTTTGGCTTTGTCCTTAAGGGCAAATGGAATAAATCGAGTTTGATCGCATCTTCGGTTAAGTCCCTCATCTTGATCATGAGGCAAACTTCTTCAAATTAGGAGATGAAAATGTAAGCGTCTTGGTTTCTACTCCTAGGAATTTGGGAAGCATGTTAATAAAATGCGGTCTAAGTTCAAAATTGGTTCCATTTACCTCGGGGAGTTTTATGCAAGAGGGATTGCATTTCTAGTGGGGTAACAAACATCTTGAAGAACAGTGGGTTGGTATTAGCCATTTCGTTTGGTTCAAGAGATGAATCAAAAGCAATTAAGCGATTAGTATTATCCCTAACCCAAGTTTGCATACACCAAAATCAAAATTTTTTTTTATTTGAAAAGGATAAGAGAAAAATTAAGAAGATGATGAGAAAAAATAAGGAAAAACTAACTAAAATAAATCAAGGCAATCACTTTCCAATCACCCTAACTCTAGGGTTAAGCCTAAACTTGACTTAGACCGACTCCTAACCAAAATTCCCTTAGTGAAAAGATCAAAGTTTACTTGGGTAATTAGCCGTGGGATAGTACTAGAGGGAGATCAAAGATCAATTAAGTACCTCTTTCCTTCGGAGCCTACATAACCCCTAAACCTTGCCTTAGACACCAATTAATCCAAATAAACTTGGACCGGTTCACTTAAGAAATTATTGTTCCTTAATGAGCTCGAATCCTTAGGGGCCAACGTCTAATCAAATTTTAAGAGGCTTGGGTAAGTGTAGTGAGGAATTAGTGATTTTTGGGCTAAGGAAAGGGTGATGAAATCCCTCACCTTATCTTGATTAGTGGGTTTTGCCCTTAAGATATTTTCAAGTGTGTGCCAAATCAAGATGCTCAAATCACTTGGAGAATTCCTACTATTATATGAAATGCAACCCTAAGAATTAAAAGCAATTAAAAAGGATGCAAAACAAACAAAATCTTTATATTTTTTTATTATGGTCGACAAAAAAAATGAAGTTTATTAGGGTCGACAAGGGAAAAAAAAATCCTTTTATTTTTTATTTTTTATTTTTTTATCCTAATTGTCTCTAATGTATATGAACTATCTAAAGGGTGGAATTGAAAATACTAGATGGAGAAGTTACCCACGCAAAAGCAATGCAAAGCCTCGTTGGAGGCAATTCTTCAATCTTGAATCTTCAACTCTTGATCTTCAAGGTCCAAGTTCCTACACAAAAGAAAACACTCAAAATAAAAACCAAACTTAATGAAAATCTTACTTATGCACCGTTCCCCGGCAACGGCGCCAAAAACTTGATGGGAAATAAATGATTACCTCCTAAGTTGCAAGTATACAACCCTTATCAAGTTATAGTATAAAAGATTATCGATCCCACGAGGAACGGGAAGTAGGAAGAGTTTTGCTCAAGTTTTGGTTCTCAAATTATGCGCGCGACAATTAGGAGTTTATTCAAATAAAATGAAAGTGAGAAAATGGTGAATGTGGATGTGGAGAGATAAGAGAGAGTGGATTGTGGATTATGTGCAAAGAAGGAGGAAATAAAGTTGAGAGTGTGGTGGTGGTTATATGCACATAATAACAAAACTAGGTTTGAGATTATATGCACATGGAGGGAATATGAGATTGCGAGAAAATAAGTGCAAAATAAAGAAAGCAAGATTGAGAGAGAGGAGAGAGTAAAGGAAAATCAAAATCAAGAATAAAGGAAAATAACAAACAAATGAAAAACAAGGATAAGTGCAAAATCAAGAATGTAAAGTATGGAGGATTAATTAAAGATATGAGGAATCTAGAGTAGATCCACTTAGCTTATCTCAATCTCACAAGAATGAGTTGGATTTGTTAGCTAGTTTCAAACAATCTCTAGGGATCCCACAAATATTGGCTCCACACTTAGAAAAGGGTAATTCCCAAGAGGGTTCTAGCCTCAAGGTGAATTAAAGGAAAGAAAAATCTATTCTAGAAAGTAAATGCAAGAATTAAATACATTGCATGAAAGTAAATTGCATGAAATTAAATTGCATGAAAGTAAATCTAAGCTACAAAGCAATAAATGAACAAGAAAGAAAATAAAAAAGAAATAAAGGAAAACCAACAACTCCTGATCTTAATCTAATCCTCCTTTTGGTCCTTGGATTAGAAGAAGAGAAAGGAAATTGAAGGGGTGAAAATTTTCATTTATTGTGTAACAAAAGTTACAATTTTGGAAGGTCTCCTCAATTAAGAGTGACCCTCCTCTCCAAATAGAGTTTTACAAAATATTTCACACTCAAAACACTCGGCCTTCACCTATTTATAGCCCAACGGAGTTGATGTGAACCATTGGATCAAACCTAGCCAAAAGGAAGAAATCCACCATTAATGGAATGCATTTGGGAACCGATCGGTTGGCGATCGGTTAATAACAGTTAATAACCAGTTAGCCAGGGTTGGTCAACCGATGGTTCCCAACCGAATTTGTCTTTTCTTGATTTTTCTTCACGAATTTCTCTTGGATCAATTTGGTATCTTGGGCCTTGGTTTGTCTTGATTTGGGCTTCAAATATTGGTAGAAATTGAGAATTTGAGTCATTTGGGCTTTATTCATTATTTCTTTATTAGCCCGCAAAATAAGATAAAAATGATTATTAGTAATATCGTTATTCATATAACATAGGTAATAAGGGTATAAAATGTAATTAAAATGTGATAATCACATATTCCTAATTGGGTAGGATTAGGCGGCGTTGATTGGCGTCGATGCAATCCATACGATCAGTTATCCTAAGGATATTTTTATGGAAATATTCTTCGGGAACTTCTTCGACAAATTAGGAAGCGGTTTATACTGTATTCTAATTGGAGTAGGATTAGGCGTTGATTTCGTCGATGCAATCCTACGATCGAGTTATCCCTAGAATATGGAAATATTCTTAGGAACTTCTCGACAAATTAGGAAATAGTTTATACTCGTATTCTGATTGGGTAGGATTAGGCGACGCGTTGATTTGCGTCGATGCAATCCGCGATCGAGTTATCCCTAGAATATGGAAATATTCTTGAGAACTTCTCGACAAATTAGGAAATAGTTTATACTGCGTATTCTGATTGGGTAGGATTAGGCGGCGTTGATTGGCGTCGATGCAATCCTTACGATCGAGTTATCCCTAAGAATATTTTTATAGAAATATTCTTAGGAACTTCTCGACAAATTAGGAAGCGGTTTATACCGTATCCTTATTGGGTAGGATTAGGCGGCCGTTGATTAGCGTCGATGCCATCCGCGATCGAGTTATCCTAAGAATATTTTTATGGAAATATTCTTGAGAACTTCTCGACAAATTAGGAAGCGGTTTATACTCGTATTCTGATTGGGTAGGATTAGGCGGCGTTGATTAGCGTCGATGCAATCCGCCGATCGAGTTATCCCTAAGAATATTTTTATGGAAATATTCTTCGGGAACTTCTCGACAAATTAGGAAGCGGTTTATACTCGTATTCTGATTGGGTAGGATTAGGCGTGGCGTTGATTGGCGTCGATGCAATCCTTGCGATCGAGTTATCCTAAGAATATGGAAATATTCTTAGGAACTTCGACAAATTAGGAAGCGGTTTATACTCGTATTCTGATTGGGTAGGATTAGGCGGCAGCGTTGATTGGCGTCGATGCAATCCGCCGATCGAGTTATCCTAAGAATATTTTTATGGAAATATTCTTAGAGAACTTCTCGACAAATTAGGAAGCGGTTTATACTCGTATTCTGATTGGAGTAGGATTAGGCGGCGTTGATTAGCGTCGATGCAATCCTACGATCGAGTTATCCTAAGAATATTTTTATGGAAATATTCTTAGGAACTTCTCGACAAATTAGGAAGCGGTTTATACTCGTATTCTGATTGGGTAGGATTAGGCGGCGTTGATTAGCGTCGATGCCATCATACGATCGAGTTATCCTAAGAATATTTTTATGGAAATATTCTTAGAAACTTCTCGACAAATTAGGAAGCGGTTTATACTCGTATCCTTATTGGGTAGGATTAGGCGTTGATTAGCGTCGATGCCATCACGCGATCGAGTTATCCTAAGAATATTTTTATGGAAATATTCTTCCGAGAACTTCGACAAATTAGGAAGCGGTTTATACTGTATTCTGATTGGAGTAGGATTAGGCGTTGATTAGCGTCGATACAATCATACGATCGAGTTATCCTAAGAATATTTTTATGGAAATATTCTTCGGGAACTTCGACAAATTAGGAAGCGGTTTATACTCGTATTCTGATTGGAGTAGGATTAGGCGGCGTTGATTAGCGTCGATGCAATCCTTGCGATCGAGTTATCCTAAGAATATTTTTATGGAAATATTCTTAGAACTTCTCGACAAATTAGGAAGCGGTTTATACTGTATTCTGATTGGAGTAGGATTAGGCGACGCGTTGATTAGCGTCGATGCAATCCATACGATCGAGTTATCCCTAAGAATATTTTTATAGAAATATTCTTAGAAACTTCTCGACAAATTAGGAAATAGTTTATACTCGTATCCTTATTGGAGTAGGATTAGGCGACGCGTTGATTAGCGTCGATGCAATCCATACGATCGAGTTATCCCTAAGAATATTTTTTATGGAAATATTCTTCCGAGAACTTCGACAAATTAGGAAATAGTTTATACTGTATTCTGATTGGGTAGGATTAGGCGACGTTGATTAGCGTCGATGCAATCCATACGATCGAGTTATCCCTAAGAATATTTTTATGGAAATATTCTTCCGAGAACTTCGACAAATTAGGAAACGGTTTATACTCGTATTCTGATTGAGTAGGATTAGGCGACGCGTTGATTAGCGTCGATGCAATCATACGATCGAGTTATCCCTAAGAATATTTTTATGGAAATATTCTTCCGAGAACTTCGACAAATTAGGAAATAGTTTATACTCGTATTCTGATTGAGTAGGATTAGGCGACGTTGATTAGCGTCGATGCAATCCATACGATCGAGTTATCCCTAAGAATATTTTTATGGAAATATTCTTCCGAGAACTTCGACAAATTAGGAAACGGTTTATACTCGTATTCTGATTGAGTAGGATTAGGCGACGTTGATTAGCGTCGATGCAATCCGCCGATCGAGTTATCCCTAAGAATATTTTTATGAAAATATTCTTAGGAACTTCGACAAATTAGGAAGCGGTTTATACCGTATTCACGATTGGAGTAGGATTAGGCGTAGCGTTGATTAGCGTCGATGCAATCCGCCGCGATCGAGTTATCCTAAGAATATTTTTATGGAAATATTCTTCGGGAACTTCTCGATAAATTAGGAAGCGGTTTATACTCGTATTCCTAATTGAGTAGGATTAGGCGACGTTGATTAGCGTCGATGCAATCCTTGCGATCGAGTTATCCCTAAGAATATTTTTATGGAAATATTCTTCGGGAACTTCGACAAATTAGGAAATAGTTTATACTCGTATTCCTAATTGAGTAGGATTAGGCGACGTTGATTAGCGTCGATGCAATCCTACGATCGAGTTATCCCTAAGAATATTTTTATGGAAATATTCTTCGGGAACTTCGACAAATTAGGAAATAGTTTATACTGTATTCTGATTGGAGTAAGATTAGGCGTAGCGTTGATTAGCGTCGAGGGTCTTCAGAGGTGTTATCTGCCGAATAAATCTTCAGAATCTTTCCAAATATAGCGGAGGGAGTAGGAGCCAATCAACGGACTGATTTGGCCCTATTTTGACATCCGGATAAAGTTCCAATTAGGACTCCTAATTAGGGGCTGATTAGAGTCCTAATTAGAAATAATTTGGGCCCATTAGGAGTTGTTATAAATACCCATGATCACCTCTTTGCCTCTGACCTAGGCCGACCCCCCCTTGGTGTTCTTTTTCTCTTGTTTTCATCCCGTCCCTCGCCGTCTCATCTCTCTCAAACAACGAGGTACATGCACGAGTGTTTACAAGCGCCTTTTCTTCTTCTTCTTCTCTTCCCCTTTTTTCCGAGCCAGCGGTTGTTTCACTGTATTAGAAGTTGAGCCGAAGCGTTGAGAGGCTACAAGTGAGTCGTTAAGCGCGCTACGGTTGCTACTGCATACATGCCCGCTAAGCCGGCGTACATGGCGCTACGTCCCGTTGGCGGCCTGGTCGGGCGGCGGATTGGCGCAATACCATGTCGGCTACGCTGGCGGCCGGCGCTGAATAGTGCTCGGCGCGGACGGTAGTCCATTGGTGGCGGGCTTCTTTGACACTTTATTTGTTGATTTTCAAGCGTGTATCGACTCTATTTGTCTTCTTTTGCGGTTTAGATGTCGTCGCGAAGATCTCATGTTCCAAAGGGTCGATCAACTTCATGCGGCGTGAATGCCGCCTCCTTCTTTGGTGGTGCGCCCGGCGTTATCATCTTCATTATATATATCGTTGTATCCCAGCAGCTCTCCTTTGTGGCGATTGGGAAAAGCGAAATCCTCCTTTGTGGGGACCGACGCCTTTGTTTCATCTTCTCATGTGTACACTTTCGTTCGACCCGCCGTTCTCCTTTGTGAGGCGATTGGGAAGAGCCGAGATTCTCCTTCGTGAGGATTGAGGCTTCAAAGATCACCCATCTCGATATCTTTAACGGGAGCGATTTCATACCGTACCCCTGCTCTGTAGAACGGGATATATTGTCGCTTTGTTTACACGACTATATTTATCGTTCTCCGGATATTCGATACGGATGAAATCGTCGTACCCGTTATAAGGTCGTGACTCAATCTATGTAAGATGAATTCAGCGCCTTTTACTAGCGAATATTTTCGATTTGATTGATTATTCCTCGGGAGCTTTTAGACTTACAGCGGTTGATGGGCGCCATAGTGACTATTATTCCACGTGTGGCGACCCGCGATTTTTATCTCGCCTCGATTTGCACGATGCGTCATCGGAGCGATTGGTACTTGAGGGAGTTCCATCCTCAGACTATTGGTCACCGATGCACCACTTGTAAAAGACACCAGCTCCACTGAACCTTTGCGAAAAATAGATTATCTGTTTGGCGACTTCGGTTAAGGATCGGATCGGCTTTTATCGAGAGTGGCGGTGGTTGAACACGACGACGGAGGTCCTTTGTATATTCCCGGATACCTCGTCGGCTCTCATTGACCGACCTCGGACATCATCTTTGTGACCGCAGTATGTCTTGGCGTCGGCGAGAGCATGATCATATCCATTGCCGATTTATTACCCGGCCAGCCCTGGGTTCCAACAGAATCGTATCATCGGCCTTCATCGGGTGTGGGGTTGGACACACCGCCCGTGATGAGCTTTTATTCTTGCCGACTTTGAAGAACCGCCTCGCTACGTTGGGGCGAGAGATGCCGTCATCTAGTCATAGATTTTCTGGTAGGTTCACTCATCGGTAAACATTGGTGGGGTCGCGACCAACTTCGTCCTCAACCGATGGGATGGAGAACCGTGCTTGCGGCTGTATTGGCGATTAGTGCCACCATGTATGGCCTTCCAATCAGCTAACCATTTCTTCACCTTATTGAGCTCTATAATCCGGTCGAATCGTTTTCACTAAACCGGCGAGTTGGGGCTGGCTTTACATGAGATGTACCGAATTCGGGTTTACCCATGGGAAGATCTTTGTATCGAGTACTTCCCTTCCAATCGAGGCGAGTGGTGAAGGAACACACACCCGGCCGTTACAAGACTTTATGGGATCTCACTTGTCATTATTATATAGCTCGGCCCAATCGAACCTTAGCCAAAGGAAATTGCAAGTGAGTGCGAAGCGGTTTGCCAATTACTTGTTCCAAAGATTTGGAGGACAAATCTAGCGAAGAAATATGTGAGCTGTCACGCTCACTCCTTGAAGGTTAATGAACTGATCGAGAGGTCGAGGCTAACTCTATCATTTCATTCGCCCGAAGATGGTTTTCCCGAGGGACCAAGTTTGCAACCTTTACGTGGCATGCGGTAAAGCCTATCCAACCAACAACTCTTCTAGCCGGCTATCTTGCAATCGGCTAAAGAAATGTGTGGTTCCATATCAATCGATGGCTTTACCTTTGGAGGTCCTTTACCTCTAGCTCAGCTTGCCCACAAGAAGGAACTCTCTCTCCTTCCGGTAATGGTGGCCAATATTCACCGTGGATTGCGGCATATAGTCCGAGCATTTACTCAGAGAAAGGATGAGACATCATCACGTATTCCTTCCGTCCGAGTAGAGCTCCCATATACCTATTTGATGGCTTGGTCGGTCCTTCATCGTCCGACATGATGTCGGCACGGGTTCCATGATTCGTCTACTCCTTTCTTGCGGTTGGTAGAGGATTGCGGATGGAAGGGCGTGGCTTTTACGGAGATCAAGAAGCAGTCTGCGATTCATAAAGGGTGGATCTTTTCGGATGTTTTCCTCGATTCTCTGGTCAATATGGTGAGTCCTTGGTCGACGAGGAGGTGCCGAAGGCACAGCAGACTTCACTTGACATTGGCTGTTTCAACTGGCTAGTGAACATCAGGCCAGGGTATCTCACTTTCCGAGTAAAGGAAGAATGATTCATTGAGCCTTATTTTCCTGTCGTTTATTTCGCCCGATTCGGTTCACGACCAACTTTATGTTGGGAACCCGAACCGACGGCTCCAGACTCGTGGTGGACTTGTGGATGGCCTTCGAGCATGGTTGTGGAGCATCATGGGATGTACCGGTGCTAGATTGATCTCGAGCTCGGGCCGTCGGTGAGTCGACATTCCTTCATTGCAGTTGGCTATTAGTAGCTAATGAGTCGGTCACCGTGAGGGCTATCTCAGATTTGGCGGCTGAAGCATTGTTGCGGGCCGATACTCAGACATCCCAAGATGCCGTTCTAGCTCAGAGGAAGTGTCGCCAATCTCATCCGCCAATTGAGACTGAGGAGGAGTTCCACAACTCTGGCGCTGGGACTTTAGGAGAGGACCAAGTTGAGGCTGCAGTTTATGAGAAGAACCTCGGTACTCTCTCCTTTTCCTCTTCGTTTTCTCATCCTCTCTGTTGGATTTCTCATTCAACTGAATTTTCAGGAAAATCTGTTGAAGAAGAAGAATTTCGACCTTCTCGAGGGGTTAAACGAAAGAGGTTAGCCCATAAGACTCGCGTGAATCCTCGGTCCTTTGATATAGACTTGACCAGTGATAATCGGTCGGTGGCGGAGGTAACAATTCACCGTGATGTAATCTGAAATTTTCGGCTTTTGGAGACTGACATTTCTCCGTTTGCATGAAGGGGGTTTTAGGGATTGTGATCTTGGCTTTGATTTTCCTCACCACGATTCTGCTGGGCCCAGTTCTGCTCATGCTGAGCCAAGTTTTACTCAACAAATGTATGGAGCTATGGCGGAGGAGACCAATGTAGGACTGATTCGTGAATCGGGTACATCTAACATCGATAATTCCTCTTCTAGATGGCATGCGAGAATTAGCGACTTCGAAATTCGTACCCCCTCTAATTGCCACTTCGCTTTTGCTCTTTTAGAAATTGCGGGAGACAAATACACAAACCGAGACTAGGCACGCTAACTCCCTTTGTAGGAGGTAAGTCACCTTATGATTGTTTGCCTATTTTCAGTTGCATTTATCCTTTCCTAATGCTTTCCTTTCCGGACTTCTCGATGGAAGATTTCGTGGAAGGCTGGTTTATCACGACAACACTTCCATGGATGAGCTGTCAGCTTGGTCAGTGGGATAGCGATGCTCTTGGTGAAGATTTAGAAGCCACAATCCACGAAGAAGGTATGAATTTTCTCTTCGATTAATTATAGGACCGACCATTTGGCGATACTACTATAATTAAAGGGCACGAGAAATTTCCTTTTTGTAGTGGCAAGCACTCCTCTTCCCGCCGCTTTTTCAGAGTCAGCTACTACAGCGACTGTTGAGGTAAATGAGCATACTGAGGGGTCAGCTGCTGTTGACAGTATCCCAGTGATAGTTACTCCTCTGATAGACTTCGCCGGTCCACGAAACTATCTTTGAAGGAGACGAGTAAGAGTCCTCTAACTGAATATGACTTCGCCAATTTTTTATTAAAGATTCTAAGGTCCTCTTTTCTTTTGTGTAGAGCCTACATCTCGACTCTATGATTTGGCGAGAGCGCTGATGCTAGATGAAGATCCATCCCGTTTTATTATCTGTTTGGAAGTACGCTCGTTCTTTTCCTTGATGAACACGGTGATCGAAAAGGTTCTCCATGGCGGGCTTTCTCTTCATCAATTCAGGCCACTGCTTGATCCGCGGACGGCCTTGATACGGGATATGGGTTACCCCGAGTTAGCTCAAGCCATTGCTGACGACCTCGTTCAACTGGAGAGAAAGCTTCAGAGACTTCAAGAACTGCGGGCAGCTGGAGTTTCCTCATATGTAGCTGCTCATACCGACTCGCGTTTAAAGGCATGGCGCGATGCTCGTGTTTTCTTGGGCTCGAGGTCGGATCTGAGAGGACAGCGCCGATCAGCTTCGGGCTGTTGTTCTTTGAGACATATTCTTCCCTAAGCCATATCGGGCCCGATATTGTGGCGAGTCGCGGAGAGGATATCTTGCTCGGGGAGAGCTCCATGCGAGGAAGATAAGATGAGTATTTTGGGTGGCTAAGGCCAACAAGGAAAAGCTCTTGCCGTCAGCGTCTAGGGAACTAGAATCGCCAAAGCGAACCGGCCGAGATCGAAGAGGCGACCACGAAGACGAATACCGATGAGGAGTCCTTCAGACTGAGGTGTGGAGAACTCCACCAGGCTTATAGTGATGAAGTATCTCATTTCGAACAACAAATCCTTTGTCATAGACTTGATGTTTAAACAGCTTGTTGCTCCTTCTATATTTACTTCAAATGAATAAGATCTATTCCTTTCATCGTTTATTATGATTCTTTTGCCGTCGAAATAATTAACCATAATACTTATAGGATTTTGGCAAACCCTCGACCATCAGCGGGTTTGATTAGCCTTTACCAACTACCGTTTGAATTGGGCTGGCGTGCGGATTATGCGGATCCGTTCCGCGCGTGGCGTTGTGCTAAAAGAATGAAACTCTTCTAGGCTTGTTGCTATGATATTGAATACATAGGCTCGGTACTCTTTACGGGCAAGAGAACGCGACAGCGTGTTACCGTAGACTCATCCCTTCTTAAGCGGGATAAAATACCCCGAATCAAACTCTGGTGTCTTCTTCAATCGGAAAAAGACTAGGCCGGCAATGCGTGTGGTGGCTTTATCCCTTCTTAGGCTTCGGGATAAAATACCCCAGAATCAAACTCTGGTGTCTTCTTCAATCGGAAAAAGGCTAAACCGGCAACGCGTGTTAGGCATCGACCTTAGGGTTATTGGCCAACCCCCAGCCCTCAACGGGTTTGATGAGCCTTTACCAACTACCGTTTGAGTTGGGCTAGCATGTAGATTATCTAAATCCGTTCTACACACAACGCTATGCTAAAAGAATGAAACTCTCT
Source organism: Asparagus setaceus (assembly GCA_012295165.1). Taxonomy (NCBI): domain Eukaryota; kingdom Viridiplantae; phylum Streptophyta; class Magnoliopsida; order Asparagales; family Asparagaceae; genus Asparagus; species Asparagus setaceus. The sequence continues at coordinate 39,778,787 of CM022701.1, read as the reverse complement.
TAGACTTAATGCTACGATGTTGAATCGTGAAGCCGTCTTTTCAGGGAAGACTAACCCGGCGACGCGTGTTAGGCGTCGACCTATCCCTACTTAGGATTCGGGATCAAATTCCCCAAGAAGAATCTTGGATTAAGGAGTTTTGATTGATAGGATTAAATTGGTGAGAGAGGAGGAACTTTATGTTCTATTTCGAGAATGAAACCAATAGCGAGGGGCTGCTATAGGAATCAAGAGGGTTCAGACGTCCTTTAGTCGGACGACTTGATCAAACAATCTCGGCGCATACCTTGATCGGCTACCTAAGATGTAAGTTGGGACTAAGAGTGGGATCTCCACTTCGAGAACCGAAGAGACTCGAGGTGACCTTGGTGGACAACAGTGCGAAAATCTCGGCGCATACCTTGATCGGCTACCTAAGATGAAAAATGGAACTAAAGTGGGATCTCCGCCGAGAACCGAAAAGACTCAAGCGACCTTGATCGGACAACTGGTGCGAAAATCTCGGCGCATACCTTGGTCGGCGCTACCTAAGATGAAAAATGGAACTAAAGTGGGATCTCCGCCGAGAACGAAAGGACTCAAGCGACCTTGATCGGACAACTGGTGCGAAAATCTCGGCATGCCTTCGGTCGGCGCTACCTAAGATGAAAAATGGAACTAAAGTGGGATCTCCGCCGAGAACCGAAGAGACTCGAGGTGACCTTGATCGGACAACTGGTGCGAAAATCTCGGCGCATACCTTGGTCGGCGCTACCTAGGGCGGGATGGGCGAGAGTGGGATCTCCACTCGAGAACCGAAGAGACTCGAGGTGACCTTGGTGGACAACAGTGCGAAAATCTCGGCATGCCTTCGGTCGGCTACCTAGGAGGCGGGATGGATAGAACCCTTCCGTTTATCACGAAAGGGATCTTGCGGCTTGGAGAGGAAGAATTCTATATTCTATCTCCGTGAAAGGAATTTTAGTGGGCCTCTTGTTCATAGAAGGAATCAAGAGGGATTTTGGTAACGTACAGAAAATTTGTAGACCTACCGTCAAGGAATTTGATCGGTGGGGAAATTATGATGGAGAACAAATCTAGGGTTATCCTCAAGAAAAAATGGGTGAAGCGACCCACGAGGAACTTCCGTCAAAGCGGGTTATCGAAGATACTAAGGGTAGTATTTCTTCGAGAACTTCCCATTTATCGGCATTAATTGCGGTCTCCATTTTGGGTAATTAGGACACGCACCATTAGAGTAGACCGTTTCTATTACAAGCGGACCCTCCCATTTAGGTTGAATTTGCCTTTCTTCTTGGAAGTGAGGATTATCGATCGTCGGCGGCGAGGACCAAATCTCCTTCTTTGAAACTCCGTTGTCGTACTTTCTTATTGAAAGCTCGACATCCTAGCTTGGTAGAACTCAATGCATTGTTGAGCTTCGAGCTTTTCATCCAACATCTCGAGCTCTTGAGACATTTACGTCTTTGTTCTTGATCATCATCTCGTTGCAAGAAGCGTCTTGGAGTGGCGGAATCTGGATTTCTAATGGGAGAAGCGCTTCACACCGTAGACCGAGAATCACGGGGTCTCTCGATTGGCGTCGTCGGTTGTCGCGATATGCCCGAGTGCTTCTCGAGTTTATCATCCCAATCTCGTTTGTAATTTTTCACAAGTTTCGATAAAATTTTGATGATTGTCTTGTTGAGCGCCTCGGCTAATCCATTTGCGGTGGATTATAGGTACATTGTGAGGCGTCTTGTATTTTGAATTTCTTGCAAAACGATGAAGGCATTCTTGATGAATTGGGACCGTTGTCATGCGATCCGTCTTGGAACACCGTGTCGGTAGATGACATGGTGTTTGATAAATTTAATGGCGGTACTTCGCCTTTACTTCTTTTAGCGGGATTGCTTGACCCACTTGGAGAAGTAGTCGATGATCGCTAGAATAAACCAATCGCCTTTGGTGGCGGAGGAAAAATAGGACCTACAGCGTCCATTCCCCATGTTTCAAATGGCGGGATGTGGCGAAGGATGTAAGCGCTCACGGAGGTGATGCATATAATTGGCGTGAATTTGACCGCGTGGCATTCCGGCGTCGCATTGCATCATTAATCATTGTTGGCCAAAAGTAGCCCATTCTCTGATTCGATCGTAGAGCTTGGGACCGGTAGTGCGCACCACATTCACCTTCGTGTGCTTCCCGAAGGACCTCTTCTGCCTCTTTGTTTGAGAGGCATCGGAGTAAAAGACCATCGTACCCCCGGTGATATAACATCCGGGTCTCCGTGTCGTAGAAGAATCTTGGAGCTCTTCGCCGGATTGACTCTCTCTCCTTCACGTCTTCTGGCAGAATACCATGTAAGACATAATCAATGATAGGAAAGCGCCAATCTCGGGGCTCCAATTTGATGCAGGTTGCATGTACCTCTTTGATAACTACCCCTTTGTCTTCTTGTACCTCATCATATATTGAGTGCGAAGAGTTGGTGAGTCCCGACCGAACCAACCGCCGGCCTCGTGAGGTCACAAAGATACGCCTAACGCCGCCAATGCATCGCTCAAGCTGGACATATTCGATGAAGAACTCTTGAGCGAGTCGCCATTTCAGCGGCTACGATGATAGGGGACGGATCGGGGTTCCTAACCGTAGTCACCACGGATGCCTTAACTATCAATTGCGAATCGCCGTGCGGCGAGATACTCGACCCCGGCTCCTTGGCGAAACTAAGTCCAATAAGTAGCGCATTGTATTCGGCTACGTTATTAGAGCAAGGTTCGGTGAGTGAATAAGCACGGGGCATGACATGATTCCCCGGGGAAATCAAGACAACTCCGACTCCGGCGGAGATTTTAGAACATCCGGGGGCACTTGCCACATTAGTAGCCCGAGAAGCTCCGTCAAAATACAACCGCCATATTTGTTGGTGCGATGTAGTGTTGACTTCCTGGACTTGTCCGGAAGATCATCATATTAGCTCAACTGCGTCCGTTGTCGGGTTGGCAGCCAAGAGATCGCAAATCGCTTGTCCTTTGACCGACTTTTGTTGTTTGAAGTGCAAGTCATATTGGGACAAGAGCAAGGCCCATTTCGCCAGCGCCAACTCATTGAGGCCGGTGGGTCATAAATATTCGGACCGTATTTATGTTAGAGATAACATAAATCGTCTCCGACTAAATAGTCGCATTTTGAATCGCGAACACTAATGCAAGGCACCGCCGACTATTGGGTATCGAGACTCGCACCGACTAATGTTGGCTCGGGTAATACACCGCTTTGTTAGTGACCGCCGTCATCATCTGCGTGAGTAAGGCTTAACGAGTGATCGTCGCCTTGGCGTAAATTAGAAGCGGTTTTCCGACAGCGGTGCCACAAAACGAGGAGGTTTAGCGAGATACGATTTGATCTCTTGAATGCTTTCGGCGAGCGTCGTCCCAAATAAGCGACCGCCCTTCTTGTTCAACTTAGAGAACGGTTGGCACTTCCCGGATAGGTTCGATATGAACCGTCGGATGTCATGTCGCCCTTATATCCCGAGTTCTCTCGGATTTCTCGAGGTTGCAACTCTTGAATCGCCTTCACTTTGTCGGGATCGGCGTGGATGCCCTTATTAGTGACGACAAAGCCGAGGAACTTGCCCTTTGGACATCCCAAGGAAGGATTTGGCGGGATTCATCTTTAGGCGATGGGTTCGCATGAGCTCGAATACCGTTCTAAGATCTTTGATGTGATCTCCTTTGTCCGCGGCTTTTCACGACCAAGTCGTCGGCGTAACATTCGGCCGTTTTCGGAGATGATCTGGAAAATCTTAGTCATTGCTGGCGATATGTGGCGGCATTTTGAGGCGAGCGGCATGACCGTGTAGCAATATATACCGATGGGCGTCAACGCCGTGGTGCTGGCATCATCGGGGTGCATCTTGATTTGATTGTAACCCGAGAAACCATCCATGAATGACATTCTTTCAAATCCACACGTATTGTCGACTATGACATGATGGTGGAAGAAAAGTCATCTTCGGACAGCGGCGTTGGATCTACGTAGTCGACCACAGTCCTAATCGAACCATTCTTCTTCATGGCCGGGACTATATTAGCCACCCAATCCGGATGTTAAATTTCCTTGATGAATCCGATTCTATGAGTTTCTTTACTTAGTCAGCGATGCTGCAAGATCGTGGGCCGAAACCGTCTTCTTGATTGCTTGCGGAGTTTGACATCCACCGATGTTGAGGCGATGTGTCGCCACATTAGGGTCGAGTCTGGCATGTCCTCGTAGCTCCAGCGAATACATCGATATACTCCACGATTAGGCGATCAACTCTTCCTTCTCTTAGAGGCGTATTGCTGATGTTTATGAGTTTAGGATGCTCTTCGTCACCCATATTAACCTGGACTACCTCGTCCTTAGTGGGGGGTTCTCTTTGTTCGAATCTATCCCCAAACTGCTCCCTGAGTTGATGGATCCATGGGTCTTCCCATGTTGGCATATCTTCATCATCCTCAATAGTAGCAGGGTCAACTGAAGCCATATTTGACATCAAAGCCTTGAAAGCTTCTCCGAGGCTGGTGTCGGAATCCCAAGCCGAAGAATCAGACGAATGTCCGTCTCCCTCATCGGGTGGATTATCATCAATCAGCCATGAGCATTCATCTTCTGAGGAGGATTCGTATCCCAATCCCCGTCTAAATGCATAGTAGTTATCCGGCTTCCCTCTTGGGACATATGCCGCTTTGGGAGGGATTCGAGGACCTCGCCCAAAACATAGACCTTCCCCTTGTGTCAAGTTGTACCCCCACTTCTTCATGATACCCAGTGTTTCTGGACTATATCTGAATGTGTGGAGGATAGGCCCATTGTCATCTTCATCTTCTTCTAAGAAATGATTAAGTTGGAGCGCATCTCCTTTTAGTAAACCAAGTCTTTTTACTACTTGATCTTAGGTGGGATGACGAGTGTTGTCCCAAAGGAGTCTCGGAACTACTTTTGTGTAAAGCAAGATGACCGAGTTGGTAAGTGCAACTCTGGATTGTTGTATAAACCTGTCATCACATCATTCAAAGACAAAAGATACTCTAAATCGTCATTTATTGATTCATCGGCAATTTGCCAATTACAATGTTCATCTGACGATTCTTCATCATCAAGATTGATTACAAGGGGTACAATGTCATTTAAAATAAAACCACCACTATAACCAAGCCCGGCTTCGGTATCAGCTTCTTCACCGCTGTCCGTGTCTTGGGCCGATGATTCAATTTCGGACTCATTACCGTAGAGGAGAGAATCGGTGAAATAATTCTCCATCCCCTTAAGCGGTTGTTTGTGCGTGACCACCGTCTTGACCTCATTATTAGTGTCTACATATTTGAGACAGCGATGAAGAGTAGATGGGACTATAGCGTTCTTGTGGATCCAAGGTCGACCAACAATAAGTTATAGGAAGTCTGCGTCAATCACATAGCGGTGACTTGGACTTTAAGTCCCCATTTGGCACTTTATCCGGATTTTACCAAGCGGCGAGACCGCTAGTGTTAAATCCGTAGATCACCGTGCTGTTGATGCCGGCTTCTTGGCGGGGATTCAAGGTGATACATGGCGGGGGCATGATGCTCCTGTGAAACGGATCGACTTGGATCGGTTAACTTCACTAGAGCCAATATACGGTGAAGTATAGCGGCCTATCGTGCTTGGAATTCCTTATCGCATATCCTCCTTTGTAAAAGTGATGCGGGGAAGTGTTTAGCCGCAAGGTTGCATTGTTGGGCCGACTCTCTGGGCTCGGCTTAATGCAGGTGAGAAGACCTCACGAATCGGCGGGGCTTCTTGAAGAGCTTCTCTTGTCTCTTTCGACAACCGCCTTAGCTGTAAGAGTGATCCTTAGAATATTAGCCAATTGGGCCATAGCGTCGAGCGATATAGGGAGTTGGAGCTTCGGTTTGTCTTTTCTAATCGGGTGATTGAGCAGAGGCGCCGAGGCTGAACTTCACGAGATTGTTTATTTGTGGCTTCTTTGGCGACCACTGGCATTGCGCTTTCTCGGCGAGTGAGGAGTTGTTGGTACCCCGGCTCGGCGTCTTGGCATTTAGGTGGGGACTTAGGGTACTTGTATTTGTACTCGTGTCCCCTCACGGTGGCGTGGGCTTGAGGTTCCCCGCCGGCCCGGTGGAATGTCACCACACCTTTCGTCATCTCCCTCGAGTGCGGAGTAGCATGGTATGCCTTTGCCTTCGGCTTTGACTTTTCTTGATGAAGAAGAAGCTACCCATTGATCATCTTCAAGCGGTGCGGGTGGATCCACGAGAACTTAGCCATTTGGGGCATTATCACGATACAAGTCCTTCGGCGTTGCTCGTGTGGATCATCATTCACCGTCTTCATTGCGACTTTGACCGGTTTAGGCTCAAACCATGTCAAGAGACCGACCCAAAGCTTATGGACCGCGCATTTGCTCAGACCTTCTTTTCTTTGGGCGGCTTCATAGTGATGACCCTACATCAATTAAGGCTGGATTTTATCCTTAAAGTGAAGCGAGGATTTAGTGGGGTGATGAACGCCCTATGAGTGCTTGATATTTTGGGTCGTTTGTCCTCATTGCTTCCTCTTGATTACGAATCGGAGGGAGCTTGATCTTGTTATTTTCCACAAGATATTTGAAGAGGCCAGGAATCTTGTAGTCCCTAAAAGAATAGGACTTGGGAATCTTGGCTCACGAGACCTTACTGTTTACGTGCCGGTTGCCCTGTGATTGTCACTTCTTGGCCTTGTTGTTATTCATTGTTGCTTCTTCTTCTTTGGGGTTGGAGTTGGAGCGTTTAGTTAACCGCCGTCTTAGCTGCTCTTTCCCTTTGCGCGTGGGACAAAGTTACGTTTGGGGCTTCATTTGTCGGTGGCCTCTTTCGCCTTTTCCTCTTGAGGAACCTTCGGCTTGTTCACCGGACCTTCAAGTCTTTCGGTGTTGGGCGGTCTTTGTTCCCATTGCCTCGAGCGCGTCTATCGACAAGTTGTTGTGGCAGTGCGGAGGATGAACTCCTCATTATCGGATCGGCGGTTCATTGCCTTGTTCGAAATCGTTTGACAAAGATATCCACGGTTTCTCCGTCCTTACGTTTTCGTCGAGTAGCGTTCCGATGGATGCCGGTATCGTCATCAAAGAAATTGGAAAGCGAGGACTCCATATCGTCCGGTGTTGATGCTCCCCTATTTAAGGCGGCGGTACCAATCGGCGGCTCCACGAAGGGTGCCAGCGAATGACCGAACCATCGGGGCTCATTGCGAGAAATAACTTTCAGAGTGCGACTTGAAGTAAATCAAGTCTTTGCGTTGGGAACCTTTCCGTCAAGCGGTGTGAAGTTTATTAAGTTAAACTTAGGCAGTGCGGGATTGATTCCCACTCCCTCGGGTATGGGCAAGGATACTGTCTTCTTCACCTCTTGGCGGAAATCAATGAGTTGATTTTGCTTTTGAGGTCTTTGATCTTCTGCTCTCATGAGCAACAACATCTACATTATGCCCGGTTGCGTGGTTCGGAGGGTTATCATCCTCTTGTACTTCCTCACAGTGCGAATCGTTGTCATCTTGATCGGCGTCGATCGCGTGACTCGACTCATCTCGATGTTTTGTCAAGGCTTGGATCTGTTGGTCATGCATTTCTCTCATCGTCTGTATGGCCAACTCCATCTCTAACGAAGTTTTCCGTTGCTTATTCAGCGCCGTCTAGCATTTTAGCCACTTGATGCATGCGATCATAAAGCTTCTTGAGGGCATCCTTAGCTAGATCTGATATTATCGGAGGCAATTCGAGCCAACATCCGACGCATCATCCTCGCGGGTATCCCTCTCGAAGTTTATCGTGGTGGACCGTCGGATAGTCGGACATAAGCGAGTTAGCCGTTGCGATCTTGTTGAGAATAGTCCGTGGCAGCGGTTCTTTGCGGTCATATTATTAGTGACCTCGACAATTCATCCTCTCGGGATGTCATCCTTCTCTGAATCGCCTTGACCTAGGTCTTGGCGTGTAGGTGCTAAGTCTCGGAAGACCGAGACTCTTTACGGAGTTTCTTGACAACAATTACACTCAGAAACCTTGTTTTGATAAGCTTGGATCATAAGCATGGCGTGTTGGCTTGGGGAGCCTCTTGAGATTTCTTACGTACCCCGGTATGGTAGTATAACTCATCGGCATGAGTCTTGGGAGCAACCTCTTGTGTGTTGTACGATCTCGGGTATAGCGTCCTCATCGTCGGATAAGCGTCTCCTTCGAGGGCGAATTATTTCGTCAAAGCTGCGAAAGTGACTTCGTCTTGACTTCCTTTGTATGGCGTGAAGTCTCGTGAACTCTCGGACTTGACTTTCGGTCCGATAGGAGGGATCGCGAGTCTTCTTGTCCTTGTGGAGTGCGACCCCGCACTAGGAATGACCGTGATTCTTCTAGTGGACCAGGCGATCTTTGATGGATGGCCGGTGGTGCGTGGCCGTTGACTTCGCCACAAATTTGGATCACGGATGCGTGGGTAATTTGGCGTTGATGCAACTTTGTCGAGCTTACAATTTCGATTTGAGCGCGGGTGAATTGGCTTGCCAATGGAGCCGGGCTTAGATGCCGGGTTCGTCGGAGTTGACCCGTCGGCGGACTTGGGCTTCAAACTAAGCGATTTATTGATGGCTTTTGGCCACCTCCTCCTTCTTCAATTGGTGGGCTTGCTTTAAAGCCCGTGCTTTGGCAGGAGGATAGGTACCGCGAAGTGGGAGCAGTTCCGTTTATTTCGGACCCATTCATTTGTCGCCCGGCTGTAGGAGTGGCTCACGATCTCGAACCGGTCTACGAGTTAACACGGATCTTAGATCCACCTCATAGCGAACCCCATCCATTGATTCTTTTGCACGGCGGCTTGTTTTGCCGGCGTTGGCGTCGCCTCGGCGGGCTCTCTTAGAGAGTCCGCGGCGCCATTGGCGAGAACTACCTCGAGGAGATAGAGGTTACGAAAATTTGGCGTTTTGCGGCCGAGGAACCACCGTTGTCTGCGGTCTTAGCGGCGGTAGTGGTGGATTTTCGCCTCGCATCACGAGGCCGATTGGGTCTTCCTTGCGGCGGAGACCATCTTGGACTTCTTGGAGGCGGATGCGGGCGAGGAAGAGGTACTCCTCGTACTTCTTTTGGTGAACTTCGAACTTCGACCTCTTCTATCAGGGATCGGATCGCGGTTCGCGACACAACGGCTTCTTTGTTGGCCGTTGGCTCTTGTAATTAGCCGGCTTGTTGCGGTAAAAGTCGGTTTGTTATTCATTGTTGTTGAACTTCGTTTACGACTTCTTGGGCTTACAACAAAATTCAAACAAAGAGAAAAATGCCTTTCTTTATTTGGTACAATGAAAACAAAGATTACAACTTCTTCCTCAGAGGAACAAACGCCGGATCTCTATTATCACGGGATCCTCGCTTGTGTGGGTTCTTTGCCCGTGTCGGACTTGAATCGTCCGTGGACCACAGCGCAATTTTGATCCGTGGAAACGGGTTACGGAACTACTGAGGCGTGAAGGGCTCGTTTCCGCGAAGGAAGCGAAAGCGCCTAAGGGATCACACTCACAAAGGAGAGGATCGCCGGGATCACACTCACGAAGGAGAGGATCGCCGAGCGTGAGATCTACTAGGAAAATCACAGCTTATTCTCAGAGTCGGACTCAATTCGCTTTACTACAGATCCGACGCCGACCGAACTCGTGCTCGCCGGTGCTGGAACTGCAAGGCCGACGGCGTAGATCTCGTGAGAGCTCTCTCACAAATATCAGAAAATCCAACCTCCAAAATCTCCGAAATCTCCCCAAAATCCCCCTTTGAACTGAGGAAGACCCCCCCTATTTATAGGATGGGGGGGTGAACCGGCCACAAGTGGCTCGGCCACTTGGCCGAGGTCCTAGGTTCGCCGTTTTCGCCGTTTTTTTCGCCGCTTTTCTCGGTCTTCCGGGCTTAGGTCCTGCCTATTCTGACTCTTGGTCTTAGATTCTGTCTGTATATGGTTCCGGGACTAACTCTTGGTTTGTTCCGGTTCAACAGTTCTGAAATCCGATCATCTGTTCAAGTCCGGTTTAAACCGTGCTTGTGACGCTGTGGGTTTGCCGTCGGGTTCGTGTTTCAACGATTCGACGTCCGTATTATCCAATGGGTTGTCATTCGCCGACTTCCCGCCGCGAGTTGGTTTCGGGGATCTTGTAAGTATTTTTCAACGCCTACAACTGTGAAGAACCCAGACTAAACAAAGGGAAGGATCTCCGTCGACTCTTCCCTCTTTTGTAAATCGGGCAACCTATCGAGAGATTTGTAATTCCTTTTTATCTAAGTCAGTTAGAGAGAGAGGTTGCATTTGAGAGATTGTACTCATTCTTTCTTTAAACTAAATTAGAAGGAATAACATTAATTTTACAGTTTTCTCAATTTTTCCTCGCAAACAAGAAGGTATTGGTTCATATAGATTGGATCTTGGAGACAGTGTTCTTGTCCTCAAAGATGTGTTCTATGCGCTAGGAATTCGGCGCAATCTGATCTCTGTTCCCATGTTGATGAAGAAATGACTGGAAGTTAGGTTCTATAATAACCGGGTTTCTATAGGCAAGAATAATAAAGTGTATGCTATGGGAAAATATGTACCCGAGCATGAATTATGCATTCTTCCAGTAGTTTGTAATAATTCTGATAATAAAATTTCTAATTTAAACTACTTGTCCTGTTATATTTCTGAGTCTGAATTGTGACATTCTAGACTAGGACATGCTAGTATTTCAAAAATGAAAGAAATTATTAGAATGAACTTACTGCATGCACTATCTAATATTCAGTTGCCACCATGTGAACATTGTTTAACTGGTAAAATGACCAGGAAACCTTTTATTGGGACAAAGAGCCATGAACTTTTAGGGTTGATACACTTTCGGATATTTGTGGTCCCCTAAGTGTCAAAACTCATAGTAATAAAGAATATTTTATTAATTTTATAGATGATTATTCTAAGTTTACACCGTCTATCTTATATCTAGAAAATTAGAAGCTTTTATTGCTTTAAAAGATATAAGACGTAAGTTGTAAATCAACTTGGAATGAAAATCAAAATTTTGAGAAGCTGATAAAGGTGGGGAATATAACTCTAAAGAATTCAAGAGTTATTATATTCAGCATGGCATTAAAATACATACAATAATGTCGTACACACCACAACAGAATGGTGTAGCTGAAAGAAAGAATAGAACATTGTTAAATGTAGTTAGATGCATGTTGTCTCATTCAGTCTCTCCAAGAAATTTTGGGGAGAAGCATTGTTAATCAGAACTATATTTTAAATAGAATTCCCATCAAATCACTTGCATCTACACATTATGAGTTATGAAATGGGCGGAAACCAGATCTAAGTCATCTCAGGAAATGGGGATGTATAGCCCATGTTCTCATTCCAAGTCAACTTAGAGATAAGTTAGACTTTAAAACATTAAAGTGTAGATTCATAGGGTATTCAGAAAAATTAAAAGATTATAAGTTCTATAATAAAGAAAAAGGGTCATTGAAAGCAGAGATGCTATATTTCTAGAAAATCTAGAGGAAGAGGAACAAGTTCAAGAGGAAATAGAACCTCTAATTGTAATAAATGATGATTATTACAGTAGTGTTCCCACTAATGATCCTAATATTGTGAATGAACCTAACCTTAAAAATGATGAAATACCTATGGAAAATGATGAACCTCAGATATAGGTGTTTTAGGTAAAAGGCCTAGAACACAACCTGCATGGATGGATGATTACTATTTGTATTCATGTGAACCATCTTGTTTTTCGGTAGATGCAAATATAGAAGAACAAGATCCCTTAAACTTCTGAAGCGATGAAATGCATGAGTCGAATCTATGGTGGAAGCCATGAGAGAAGAACTTGATTCTATAGAAAAGAACAAAGTTTGGGAGCTTAGTGATCTACCGTGAAAACGAAAAGCCATAGGATGTAAATGGGTGCTCAAAAAGAAATACCGTGTTGATGGGTCTATTGATAAATTCAAAGCACGGTTAGTTGCCAAAGGTTACAAACCGTAAGACAGAATAGATTTTCGTGAGACGATTCTCCTCAGAGCTAAATTGCATCCATTAGAATCATTTTGGCTATTGTTGCATATCTTGATTTGGAGTTATTCCAAATAGATGTTAAACAAAGATTCCTCAACCGAGAGTTGAAGGAAGTGATATATATGCAACAACCTGAAGGTTTTCAGGTAAAAGAACAGGAACATAAAGTTTACAAGTTAATAAAATCTCTATATGTTTTAAAACAATCTTCTAGACAATGGTATCTCAAATTTCATGATGCGGTCACCAAACTTGGTTTTGTTCAAAATAAATTAGATAATTGTGTATATGTCTTGAAAAGTGGGAGCAAGTTCACTATATTATCTTTGTATGTGGATGATATATTGCTCGCCGAAAATGACATAGAAATGTTGAGCAAAATCAAGTCAGATCTCAATGAAAAGTTTGAGATGAAAGACATGGGTGATGCATCATATATTCTTAAAATTCAAATAATTCGAGGTAGACAGTCTAGAATGTTAAGTTTAAACCAAGAAAAGTATTTAAGATCAATTCTTAAAAGGTTTGGAATGGAGAATTCCAATCCCGCACCAACTCCGTTGGTTATAGGAAATAGATTGTGTAAAGAGCAAAGTCCTGGAGAGGGGCAGAAGCCATTAGATGTTCCTTATGTTCAAGCAGTTGGAAGCTTGATGTATGCAACGTTATGCACCAGACCTGATTTAGCTTATGTTGTAAGTCTGGTTAGCCGATATCAAAGTAATACAGGACCAGCACACTGGAAAGCTATTAAAAGGATTATGAAGTATATCAGAGGCACATTGACTCATAGATTGGTTTATTGCGAAGTTCGCTTGAAGTCCCTACATTCGATGTCGATTTCGGGTGATAAAGATGATGGAAAGTCCACTTCGGGATACTTGTTCATCTTTGGAGGAGGAGCTATTTCTTGGAGTAACAAGAAACAAGGTTGTGTTGCTAGATATACACAAGAAGTAATATCGTGAAGCTTGGCAGATGGCAACTACACATGCCGCCCGATAAGACGGTTTTGATTGATCTAGATCTCAATTTGTTAGAAGGACCTATTGATATTTATTGTGATAATCAAGTAGCGATTAGCTTGATCAATAGTGGAGCTAATAGTTCCAAAGGAAAATACATTGAGATCCAGTATCACTATATTCGAGATATTGTAGAAAAGAGAGAAGTTAAAGTGACTTACATCCCTACTACAGATATGATTGCCGATCCTTTAACAAAGGAATACCAACAAATTCTTTATCAAACATGTAAGTTTCATGGGACTTAGAAATAAATTAGTCTAAGTAAATTTCATGAATAATGAAATGTAAGTTACTCTTCATGAATAGTGGGAGTAATGATAAGAATAAGATATCTAATCTCACTGATAGTGGAGGTATATCATTTGGTTAATTTGGCCAAGTGGGAGATGTTAGAAATGGTTGACCAAATCAATCAAATAATCCACATGTTTAATGTGTGATAATTGGCCATTAATAGAGAATTAATGGGTCATTATCAGAATTTATATTAGGGCAATAAAAGGCTTTAATTCGCAGTTAATGAGAAAAATAATTAGGCTGATTTTGGGGTAGAGATAATTGGGAGAATAGCCTATATAAAGAGTGGTTTTCTTTGTGAAAGAATACATAGAAAAAGAAATCAAACCTTTCACTGGAGCCCCAAAATATCTCTCCTCTATTTTTCTTCAAAACCAACATCAGCAAGGGACACACATACAGAGTGTGCGCTAGGGGGAGAGTAAAAACTAAACCAAGATATTTTTTATTTTATTCGCGGAATTATTCCATCCTATCCTATATATATATTTAATAGTAAAAGTTTACAAAAGGGCTTTCATATTTCCTAGCCAACCGTAGGAATTTGGGTGATGATCCCATCAGATATGGAGTCCACAACAAGAAACACACGGTTGCAGCAATAGTCTTTGTGGTTAGGGATGCTAGCTTGTCACAATCTCAATATCCGTCACATTTGGGTTGTCAAGCTGTAATTATTAAAGATAACGATAAAAATAATAAAAGCATACATCTATTAGTTTACTCAAAGCATTTTTGCTCATGTGAGTCACAATTTGTCACAATTTTAAGGATCTAAGAAATACTCTCACGGCTTATAATACTCTTAAATTCATGGAAGGGACCAATTTGACCAATTAAAAAATCCGCATTCAGCAAACTTTTATGTTTTACTACCTCAGCACCTTTTATATTCGATCATGTGTTACGTATGAAAAGTTTGCATGAAAAGACAATAAGATGGTACGTAAGAGACTATTCGTCATGCAAGGATTTCTTATAAAACAATGGAAAGTGTGGGCTGATCTATTCATAATTTAAAATTTTATCTCAAGTTTTATGCTTGTTTTAATAGAAAGTTGAATTAGTAAACGAATGAGATACGTTTACAGAGATCCGAACATATCTTGATAACTGTTATAGGCAATTCTTTTTCATGTATTACTTGTTAAGGGTGATCCGGACAGTTAGGAGATTCCAATATGGCTCTCATAATCTTGGGTTCGACTCTAGACTAAGTTATAAGAAAAACAATAAGATGTATTTTCATTTCAGAATTGCACTTCAGTAAATTCCCTGTCGGAAAATATCTATTATACTGTAGAAATTTGTTGGGCAAGAAAAAATGAGCAAAGTTGTGAAAAGCTAGGGTCAACGCAAATAAGAGAAACCTTGAGACCAAAAAGCCCAAAATATCTCTCCTCTATTTTTCTTCAAAACCAACATCAGCAAGGGACACACATACAGAGTGTGCGCTAGGGGGAGAGTAAAAACTAAACCAAGATATTTTTTATTTTATTCGCGGAATTATTCCATCCTATCCTATATATATATTTAATAGTAAAAGTTTACAAAAGGGCTTTCATATTTCCTAGCCAACCGTAGGAATTTGGGTGATGATCCCATCAGATATGGAGTCCACAACAAGAAACACACGGTTGCAGCAATAGTCTTTGTGGTTAGGGATGCTAGCTTGTCACAATCTCAATATCCGTCACATTTGGGTTGTCAAGCTGTAATTATTAAAGATAACGATAAAAATAATAAAAGCATACATCTATTAGTTTACTCAAAGCATTTTTGCTCATGTGAGTCACAATTTGTCACAATTTTAAGGATCTAAGAAATACTCTCACGGCTTATAATACTCTTAAATTCATGGAAGGGACCAATTTGACCAATTAAAAAAATCCGCATTCAGCAAACTTTTATGTTTTACTACCTCAGCACCTTTTATATTCGATCATGTGTTACGTATGAAAAGTTTGCATGAAAAGACAATAAGATGGTACGTAAGAGACTATTCGTCATGCAAGGATTTCTTATAAAACAATGGAAAGTGTGGGCTGATCTATTCATAATTTAAAATTTTATCTCAAGTTTTTATGCTTGTTTTAATAGAAAGTTGAATTAGTAAACGAATGAGATACGTTTACAGAGATCCGAACATATCTTGATAACTGTTATAGGCAATTCTTTTTCATGTATTACTTGTTAAGGGTGATCCGGACAGTTAGGAGATTCCAATATGGCTCTCATAATCTTGGGTTCGACTCTAGACTAAGTTATAAGAAAAACAATAAGATGTATTTTCATTTCGTAAATTGCACTTCAGTAAATTCCCCTGTCGGAAAATATCTATTATACTGTAGAAATTTGTTGGGCAAGAAAAAATGAGCAAAGTTGTGAAAAGCTAGGGTCAACGCAAATAAGAGAAACCTTGAGACCAAAAAGCCCAAAATATAAGTCTAATTCTAAAGGAATTTCTATCGAAAACGACAGAAAAATCTTACCCATATATGCAAGGGGTATTAGGGTCACAATTGTCCATTTCCTCTATGTAGTTTTCGGCTTAATTACGAGCCTCTTTGTGAGCTAAAACTTTATTTTGATATCTCTTTCTCCTACTAAAAGGTATGGGACCCACCTAGAGCAACTCTTGGGTTGGCTAAATCCACTTTCTCAAAATGCTAGCACTAGTTACTTTTGGGTCTTGGGTTTTTTCTCTATTTAAGCCACAAACATTTCTTCACACTAGTCTATGTCGGACTAAAGTGTGGTGTCTCACAATCATCCCACCTTCAAGGCGAGCGGCGCGAAATGACAACGACATATGCCGGGTGTCATTGCAGAGGCGATGTGGACTTCAGAGGTAGCCCTATGGGCTCTAGAGGTGGTCACCGCTTCAGCTGATTGTAGCACTTACCGTCTCACAACATATTATGTCCACATTTGCTGGCTCTTTCGATACCATTTTATCACACCGGACCCGTGGGCTCGTTGGCAGCGTCTGTGAGTGGGACCGCAGGAAAACTTCGTGGGTTGGCTAAATCCACTTTGCCAAAATGCTAGCACTAGTTGCTCTTGGGTCTTGGGCTTTTCTCTATTTAAGCCATAAACATTTCTTCACACTAGTCTATGTGGGACTAAAGTGTGGGGGTGTCACATTTTCTATTAAAGTTCCTGAGTTTACTTTGTCGTCCAACTAACATACTTTTGCTTTCTTTAGAGGTTTTTGAATTTTGAGGTTATAAGATTAGTTTGGATTTTTCTCTCTTGCTTGATGTGGAAGTTTCTGAGTTAGTTTAGTCTCATATTGACATTGAAGTCCAGTACAAAACAAACTCACATTATATATATCATGTACCAGCCACCAAATGGACTGATAAACAAAATTTAACCATCAAAAGTTATCTAAAAGATTAAAAAACGACTCCTTCACTAACAATAATGAATTTCTTGATAGGATCTGTTGGGATGCGGGGACACGCCCGCACGCCGCGGAAGCGATATCACCTGAGAAAAGGCTTTGTATATTCCCGTTTCACGAAGGAAACAAGAATAGAAAGTAAAATATCCCAACAAAGTGAGATATATACTCTTCCTCTCAACAAGCATTGGGACCAATCAAGGGAACATACAAACAATAGCAAATTCACAAAGAAAACAAGAAAGACACGAGATTTACGTGGTTCGGCAAAATTGCCTACGTCCACGGGAGGGGGTGAGGGGAGATTTGACTATAAAGAACACCGACGACTTGTACAATCCACAAGCTCGTCCCAAAGAAAAACTTTGATTTTTACCCAAGAGAAATTGACCTCTCTCTTGTAGAATCTCTCAAGCTTTCTCTTTTCTCTCTCTAGCCGCCGCCAAAAAACCCTAGCTTTTTCTTCACTTTTCTCCACACCACAAATCCTAGATTTAATTCCCTATTTAAAGGGAATTAATTAAGAATTTTCCTTCAACCTAATCGATGTGGGACTAAAAGTTTTTTTTTTTTTTGTTTTGTTTTCGTAGCGGGGTATCGCGGGGAACTTTTGTTTTGTTCAGCGGGCCACTCCGCGTGGGGCCACCCACGTGAGTTCACAATTCTCCACCTCGTACATCATTTGATAAACCTTAAATTTTGGGCCGAACACCGAAGAACACCGCGAACATTACTAGAGAGATCTCCATCGGCCAAACCGGGCCAATCCAAACAAGGCCACTATACCGGGCCACGCATCTCCATCGATCAAGCTAACCGTAGTTTCAGAATTGTTCTCCATATAGTCTCCACCTCACCCCATCACCGCCTCAAGGGCCATGCCCTCTTGGGCGGATCAACCGGATTGATATGAAGCAAGTCCAAGCAATGCTTAAACTTGCTACACGTGACCACCTTAGTTAACATGTTCGGAATTCTCATTCGTGTGTACCTTCATGAGAGAAATATCGCCTTCCTCTATGACATCTGCATACGAAATGATACGACATCGATATGCTTGGTACGAGCATGATGAACTTGATTCTTCGCCAAATGAATTGCACTCGGTATGGCACCACAAGTTCACGTTCTCTGCTCAATCCCCAAATCATCTAGAAGACCCCACAACCACAATACTTCCTTCACTCCCTCTGCCATGGCCATGTACTCGGCCTCTGTAGTAGAGCGGTGCCTTGTAGCTGCAACATCGATCGCCAACTAACCGGAGCCCCATGTATCCGAATACATAACCCGGTAGTAGATCGCCGTCTATCTAGATCGCCCGCATAATCGAGTCCACAAGCCCATCAATCGACATGTTTCTCCACCAAAACACGGACGGTATCAGCGGTACCCTTTAAGTACCTCGGGACCCACTTCTTTGCTTCCCGGTCGTCTTTCCGGATTCGCCATGAATCTATCGACCACACCGACCGCCTGTGGAAATATCTCGGGCGTACACACTTTATGCATATTATTGCCGCCAACCGCACTAGCATAGGGAACCGCTCCATGTCGCCTTCTCTTCCGCTGTAGTAGGAGATTGTTTACCAGAAAGCCTAAAGTGTGGAGCCAATGGAGTCACCACCGACTTAGCACTTTGCATCCCGAACCTCGCGATCACCCGCTCTATGTAGCCCTTCTGACTTAAGAACAATGCGGTTCGCGCTCTCTTCTAATTTCCATACCCGATATTTTCCTACTTGGCCCATATCCTTCATCTCAAACTCTTCACCAAGTTGAGATTTCACCTATCTATCTCCACCACGCTCTTAGAAGCAATAAGCATGTCATCCACATACAAAGGAGATAGATATAATTACCTCCACGAAGCTTCGGATGTAAACGCAACAATCATAGTCGCCGAAAACCCATGCTTCAAAGATGAAGGAGTCAAATCGCTTGTACCCTGTCGAGGAGATTGTTTCAATCCATATGTGACTTCTTCAAACGACACACATGATGCTCCTTGTCCTCAACCTTGTAGCCCTCAGGTTGATGCATGTAGATCTCTTCATCCAAGTCTCGTGCAAGAAGGCCGTTTTAACATCGAGTTGTTCGACTCAAGATTACCATGAGCAACAATACTCAATAGCACCGAATAGAAGTGTGTTTCACCACGGAGAAAATATCTCATTGTAATCCACACCCTCTCTTTGTGCAAACCCCTTAGCCACTAGCCTTGCCTTGTACCTTGTACTATCAAGCTCTGAAAGATCTTCTTTTCTTTTATACACCCACTTACAATCAATAGCTTTTCTTCCTACGGGTAATGGGACTACCTCCCATGTTTGGTTCTTCCGAAGAGATTCCATCTCTTCCTCCATCGCAACCAACCAACTCTCACTATCCTTGTCCCGAATAGCTTCCTTGAAGGAGACCGGCTCGTCCTCCTCCACCGAGAGTGCGTATTCAACCAAATTAACCTACCCATAGTGCTTGGGGTTGATCAGCCCCCAACTGTGACTTGTATGCTCACTTGGCCTAGTGGAAGCCAAACTATCCTCGAGCTGCTGTTGTTGTAGTGCTGTGTATTCTCTGTGAACCTCCTCCTGCTCAAGCTCATCATCTACGACTTCCCACTTGAACACGACTAGAATCACGGTTGGTCTTTAGGTTCTATTTTAATAACACGAGACTTAGAAGTCTCATCGGTCCTAACACCATCATCCTTGAAGCCCTAGCAATCATGGATTTCTCATCAAAGGTAACATCCTGGCGATCACGAACTTGAATCTTCCGTACACCAAAGGCGATAGATATAATTACCTCCACGAAGCTTCGGATGTAAGCGCAACAATCATAGTCGCCGAAAACCCATGCTTCAAAGATGAAGGAGTCAAATCGCTTGTACCCTGTCGAGGAGATTGTTTCAATCCATATGTGACTTCTTCAAGCGACACACATGATGCTCCTTGTCCTCAACCTTGTAGCCCTCGGGTTGATGCATGTAGATCTCTTCATCCAAGTCTCATGCAAGAAGGCCGTTTTAACATCGAGTTGTTCGGCTCAAGATTACCATGAGCAACAATACTCAATAGCACCGAATAGAAGTGTGTTTCACCACGGAGAAAATATCTCATTGTAATCCACACCTCTCTTTGTGCAAACCCTTAGCCACTAGCCTTGCCTTGTACCTTGTACTATCAAGCTCAGAAGATCTTCTTTTCTTTTATACACCCACTTACAATCAATAGCTTTTCTTCCTACGGGTAATGGGACTACCTCCCATGTTTGGTTCTTCGAAGAGATTCCATCTCTTCCTCCATCATAACCAACCAACTCTCACTATCCTTGTCCCGAATAGCTTCCTTGAAGGAGACCGGCTCGTCCTCCTCCACCAGAGTCGTATTCAACCAAATTAACCTACCCATAGTGCTTGGGGTTGATCAGCCCCTTCGTACACCTTGTGTATCGCCTTGGCCTAGTGGAAGCCAAACTATCCTCGAGCTGCTGTTGTTGTAGTGCTGTGTATTCTCTGTGAACCTCCTCCTGCTCAAGCTCATCATCTACGACTTCCCACTTGAACACGACTAGAATCACGGTTGGTCTTTAGGTTCTATTTTAATAACACGAGACTTAGAAGTCTCATCGGTCCTAACACCATCATCCTTGAAGCCCTAGCAATCATGGATTTCTCATCAAAGGTAACATCCTGGCGATCACGAACTTGAATCTTCCGTACACCAAAGGCGATAGCCTTTCGCCCTCGCATATCCCAAGAATATTGCCTTCTTGGCCCTCGCGTCAAGCTTTCCCTCGTTGGCGTGATAGTAGGCGGTACATCTAAAATTACGAGCCTATCATAATGCATGCTCCCGACCACACCTATAGGGTGTATCACCATCAATGTCGAATGTGGTGAATGGTTCACAATGTAACAAAATTTGTAGCCACTTCGCACCATTCGTTGCCCAATCCGGTATGATCATACTCATTGCTTTCTCCGCAATGTTCGGTTCGATCTCTGCGACCCCATTCTGCGTGGTGTTGACTGTTGTCGGTGTCGAACAATTCCCTCGATCCGAGAACTCCTTAAAGCATTGATGGGTAATTTTGAGTGATTACCTTAGTTGCAAGTATACAACCCTTATCAAGTTATAGTATAAAGATTATCGATCCGAGGAGCGGGAAAGTAGGAGGAGTTTTGCTCAAGTTTTGGTTCCCAAATTATGCGACAATTAGGAGTTTATTAAAATAAAATGGAAGTGATAAAATGGTGAAAGTGGATGTGGAGAGGTAAGAGAGTGGATTGGATTATGTGCAAAGGAGGAGAAAATAAAGTTGGGAATGTGGTTGTGATTATATGCACATAATAACAAAACTAAGTTTGAGATTATATGCACATGGAGTGAATATGAGATTGAGAGAAAATAAGTGCAAAATAAAAGAAAGCAAGATTGAGAGAGAGAGAGGAGAGGAAAATCAAAATCAAGAATAAAGGAAAATAACAAACAAATGAAAAATAAGGATAAGTGCAAAATCAAGAATGTAAAGTATGGAGGGTTAGTTAAAGATATGAGGAATCTAGAGTAGATCCACTTAGCTTATCTCAATCTCATGAAAATGAGTTGGATTTGTTAGCTAGTTTCAAACAATCTCTAGGGATCCCACAAATATTGGCTCCACACTTAGAAAAGGGTAATTCCCTAGAAGGTTCTAGCCTCAAGGTGAATTAAAGAAAAAGAAAAATCTAATCTAGAAAGTAAATACAAAATTAAATACATTGCATGAAAGTAAATTGCAAGGAATTAAATTGCATGAAAGTAAATTGCATGAAAGTAAATCTAAGCTACAAAGCAATAAATGAACAAGAAAGAAAAAGAAAAAGAAATAAAATAGAAACCAACAACTCTGATCTTAATCTAATCCTCCTTTTGGTCCTTGGATTAGAAGAAGAGAAAGGAAATTGAAGGGTGAAAAATTTCATTTATTGTGTAACAAAGTTATAATTTTGGAAGGTCTCCTCAATTAAGAGTAACCCTCCTCTCCAAATGGAGTTTTACAAAATATTTCACACTCAAAACACTCGGCCTTCACCCCTATTTATAGCCCAACGGAGTTGATGTGAACCATTGGATCAAACCTAGCCAAAAAGGAAGAGAAATCCACCATTAATCGGAATCATTTGGGAACCGTCGGTTGGCGATCGGTTAGCTGGGTTAATAACGGTTGGCAACCGTTAGTCAACCGATTGGTTCCCAACCGAATTTGTCTTTTCTTGATTTTTCTTCACAATTTCTCTTGGATCAATTTGGTATCTTGGGCCTTGGTTTGTCTTGATTTGGGCTTCAAATATTGGTAGAAATTAGAGAATTTGAGTCATTTGGGCTTTTATTCATTATTTCTTTATTAGCACGCAAAATAAGATAAAAATGATTATTAGTAATATCGTTATTCATATAACATAGGTAATAAGGGTATAAAAATGTAATTAAAATGTGATAATCAAATACCCCCACACCTAAACTTTTGCTAGTCCTCTAGCAAAGAAAATAAAAAGAAAACCTAACTCACTTTCGAGAATCGCGGTTGTATTTAGCACATACAACAAGCCTTTAAACCCCTAGGTTACCCTAGTGGACGAGTTGTAGTCTCGTGAGGGTTTGCGGTGAATATACCCACAAAATTCAGTCAACTTGCCAATTTAAAGAAGTTAATAAAATAATTAATTCATTTGATATCTTCAAACATTCCAATTGAAGTTGGTTAATACTCAAGAAAACGTTTTATCATAACTCCAATGTAATTTTCTTAAGAAAATCCTTCCATTATAGTTATACAAAACTAAGTTTAACTCAAAATTTAATTTAAAAGTTTTGAAAAGGACATGCTAACCATTTGTTTTAAACAAACTTCAAGTCTTTTAATCCATTTTATTTTTCAAGAACATATACAAATATAACTATATACAAAAACATGGTTAGTATGATTTTTTTTTTTTTTACTCTTTATTCCTTGGTGGTTTTGTTCTTTTTAATCGGGCTTTCTAAGTGACCATTTAGCGAGTTTTGGGCCAATGAATCCCAACCCACTTGGGCTTAGGTCATTAAGCATAGAAATACTCCTCGGGCTTAATTACTCAGTCAACTTAGGCTTAGTAAAATAGAACCACCAATGATTTTAAGAGAAATTTTTCTTCTATTTATTAAGTTAGTATATATGTGTGTATATGTATATATATTCTGAACAATATTTGGATCAAGACAACTTGAAAAATTATTTTCAACTCTAAGTTAGGCATGCAAAATTTCATTACTTTAATTAAAAATCTAAGTTACAACTTAAGTAAAGTATATTACTTTGAAAATCATTTCTTAAGAAATTTATTTGGAGTTATCATAAAAGGTAAACTTGAGTATAGAACCAACTAAGGATTAGAAGACTTAAATTCTATCAAATTGATCAATTATTAATCAACTCTATTAAGTTGGCAAGTGACTCTTTTTTTTTTTTTATGAAAAGAGGAAAAAAATGACATCAAAAGAAAGAAAATGGTAAGAAGAGGAAAAATGACTAAGATAAAGAGCAAAATGACTAATTCCCACCCCACACCTAAATTTTGCATTGTCCTCAATGCAAATTCTATTATGCACAAAGTAAAACAGATAAGCATGGAAGCACTTACATTTGTTCGGTCGACTTCGAACAATGATAAAAAGTCTGTAATTACCTTTGGTATGAGAAGGTGGAGTCAAAAATTTATTCTCTCCTTTTTCTTTTTTTTTTTTTTTTGAAAAGAACAAGAAACTCTCACATGAGAGAAGAATAAATTCTTTTTATTATTATTGTGGGACAAAAATAAAAATGTAGAATAAAAGATAAAACATGAGAAGCTCATATTCTACATTAAATCCTACCTTATTGCTGAAAATTCTACCCCGAAATTTAAAGAATTTCAAGATGATATAATCAATGATGTTCTCAAATTCTGAAAATTCCATGGTTTGCAATGTGTTTTGCAGCAAATTAAGGTAGGTCTTATTGGTGTTATGCATTTTGAACTTAGATTTTTGATTAATGAAAATTTGACATTTTGGTTGCTCTTCCAAAATCTAAGCTCATCGAAAAAGAGTTCTTGAATGTTGCATTCAAGATGCATGTATTCAACACGTTTCCTCATTTTGAAAAATAAAACACGAATTTTTAAGATTTCCAGTTCCTCATGAAAGATTTCCTCAAAACTAATGTCAGATTCATTCTCTACTTCTGTTAAACTTTCTTGGATGTAATTGATTTCGAAAGGCTGCTTATCAATATTATTTCCTGGATTGAAAATATTAAGTTCATGATGATTCCCAAAAGACAGCTTCATGTGACCAGTTCTACAGTTGATGAGAGCATTAGAAGTGGCTAAGAACGGTCTTCCTAAGATCACGGGTATCTGTCCTTTGGGATTGGAAACGGGTTGTGTTTCCAGGACTACGAAATCAACAGGAAAAATAAAGTCTCCAACCTTTATCAATACATCTGTTATTTCACCCATAGGGACCTTAATAGATCTATCAGCTAACTGAAGTGTGCATCTAGTTGGCTTGAGTTCCCCGACACCTAGTTGTTGGTAGATCGAATACGGAAGCAAGTTGACACTGGCCCCTAAGTCTAAAAGCGCCTTATCGATCTGAGTATTACCAATGATACATGGGATGGTAGGACAACCTGGATCCTTATGTTTCAATGGTACAGACTTTGAGAGGACTTCACTGATATTGGCGGCGAGAAAGACTTTCTTTGGAACATTTATTTGCCTCTTTTTGGTACATAATTCCTTTAAAAATTTGGCATAAGAAGGAATTTGTTCAATGACATCTAAAAGAGGAATGTTGACCTTAACCTGCTTGAAAGTCTCTAGAATTTTCTCCTCACGAGAGGAGTGCTTCCTAGGCACGAGTCTATCAGGGTAAGGAGCAACTGGTTTAAATTGATTAGACTCGGTTCGGTTCGGGTTAAGGTCATCGAAGGGTGTGATTTCTCGAAGGAGAGAATTTGTTACGGTTCGGGGTTTCACTTAGAGGCATTCTAACGATTATCGACTGTCTACGAGTA
Source organism: Asparagus setaceus (assembly GCA_012295165.1). Lineage (NCBI taxonomy): Eukaryota > Viridiplantae > Streptophyta > Magnoliopsida > Asparagales > Asparagaceae > Asparagus > Asparagus setaceus. The sequence goes on along the minus strand of CM022701.1, from coordinate 39,753,882 downwards.
GTGAATGGATTGCATTCACTTCAGCTTGGTAGGTTGAACTTGATCCGTGTCCTTCGGGTTGGGCACGGGTTGACTCGAAAAGTTCCTTTCTCTCTCTCACTCATGGCATTAGCTAGTTGACCAAGTTGGGTTTCTAACCTAGCTATGGCTTGAGTGTTGGAGGTGAGGATTTGCGGTTGATTGCATGAAGGAATTCAGTGTTTGATGTTTGAGTCAATAAGTTCGTGGTGCGTGTAGAGGTTTTAATCAAAGTATCTAGACCCTTTTGAGAACATTGGCGTTTATCATGATCCGTAATTTGAGGAGTGTGATTTGCGATTGGTGATGAGGAGACCGATTTTGAAATGACAGATTTGGTTGTTGAAAATTGAGAGGCGTATTGCCCTAGAGAATTGTTGGGTTGAAGAGGGAGTGAAATTTTGATTTCGGAGTAGTTTCCCTGGTTCCATGCAAAATTTGGATGATTTCTCCAACTGGATTGTAGGTTGGAGAAAATGGATCATTACGGACGGAAATGCGGCGTTTATCGACCTAGTGGTGGCCGGACCTAAAGAGGACATTCCTCTGAAACATGAGATGGAGATAGACAGCTATGACAACCCAGGCGAGAAACTTGGTTGATTCGAATGGAGCTCGTTCTTTGACTTCTAAAGCTTCTAACCTACGATGATTGTAGCCATCTTTGCTTCAGAGGCTATGTTTGTTTCTAAGGACAATCCACTTGGTTTTGGGTTGGGAAGCCGATGAAACACGGTCATCACAATGTTCCCCTTGCATGGTTTTCTCGATAAACTCTCTAAAAGTCCCAAGCTTCATCGCATTTTTCTTCATGAAATCCCCTTGACACATTGACTCTAAGGAAGTTTTGAAGAATAATCCAATCCTTCATAAATGATTTGGCATAATCGCCACTTTTCAAGACCATGGTGAGGACATTGGATAAGAAGATCTTTGAATTTGTCAAAATACTTCCAAAAGGTTCTCCGGGACAATTTTAAAATTTTGAATCTGTTTCTAAGCTTGATTGTTTTGTGGATAGGAAAGAATTTTTTGAGAAAAGCTGCTACAAATTCACCCCAAGTTGAGATGGAATCGTGGGCAAGCTATCTGACCATTTTTGGCTTTGTCCTTAAGGGCAAATGGAATAAATCGAGTTTGATCGCATCTTCGGTTAAGTCCCTCATCTTAATCATGAGGCAAACTTCTTCAAATTAGGAGATAAAGATGTATCGTCTTGGTTTCGACTCTAAGAATTTGGGAAGCATGTTTATAAAATGCGGTCGAAGTTCAAAATTGGTTCCATTTACCTCGGGGAGTTTTATGCAAGAGGGGATTGCATTTCTAGTGGGGTAACAAACATCTTGAAGAACAGGTGGGTTGGTATTAGTCATTTCGTTTGGTTCAAGAGATGAATCAAAACGAATTAAACGATTAGTATTATCCCTAACCCAAGTTTGCATACACCACAATCAAAAAAAATTTATTTTATTTTTTATTTGAAAAAGGATAAGAGAAAAAGTTAAGAAGATGAGAAAAACTAACTAAAAATAAATCAAGGCAATCACTTTTCAATCACCCTAACTCTAGGGTTAAGCCTAAACTTGACTTAGACCAGCTCCTAACCAAGAATTCCCTTAATGAAAAGATCAAAGTTTACTTGGGTAATTAGCCAGGTAAGGATAGTACTAGAGGGAGATCAAAGATCAATTAAGTACCTCTTTCCTTTCGGAGCCTTACATAACCCTAAACCTTGCCTTAGACACCAATTAATCCAAATAAACTTGGACGGTTCACTTAAGAAATTATTGTTCCTTAATGAGCTCGAATCCTTAGGGGCCAACGTCTAATCAATTTTAAGAGGCTTGGTATGTGTAGTGAGGAATTAGTGATTTTGGGCTAAGGAAAGGGTGATGAAATCCCTCACCTTATCTTGATTAATGGGTTTTGCCCTTAAGATATTTTCAAGTGTGTGCCAAATCAAGATGCTCAAATCACTTGGTGAATTCCTACTATTATATGAAATGCAACCCTAATAATTAAAAGCAACTAAAAGGATGCAAAACAAAATCTTTTTATTTTTTTTTATTATGGTCGACAATAAAAAAATGAAGTTTATTAGAGATTTTAATCAAAGTATCTAGACCCTTTACGAACATTGAAGTTTATCATGATCCGTAATTTGAGGAGTGTGATTTGCGGTTGGTGATGAGGCTGATTTTGAAATGACAGATTTGGTTGTTGAAAATTGAGAGGAACCGATTGCCCTAGAGAATTGTTGGGTTGAAGAGGGAGTGAAATTTTGATTTCGGAGTAGTTTCCTGGTTCCATGCAAAATTTGGATGATTTCTCCAACCTGGATTGTAGGTTGGAGAAAATGGATCATTACGGACGGAAATGCGGCGTTTATCGACCTAGTGGTGGGACCCTAAAGAGGACATTCCTCTGAAACATGAGATGGAGATAGACAGCTATGACAACCCAGGCGAGAAACTTGGTTGATTCGGTGGAGCTCGTTCTTTGACTTCTAAAGCTTCTAACCTACGCATGATTGTCGCCATCTTTGCTTCAGAGGCTATGTTTGTTTCTAAGGACAATCCACTGGTTTTGGGTTGGGAAACTGATGAAACACGGTCATCACAATGTTCCCACTGCATGGTTTTCTCAGATAAACTCTCTAAAAGTCCCAAGCTTCATCGCATTTTCTTCATGAAATCCCCTTGACACATTGACTCTAAGGAAGTTTTGAAGAATAATCCAATCCTTCATAAATGATTTGGCATAATCGCCACTTTTCAAGACCATGGTGAGGACATTGGATAAGAAGATCTTTGAATTTGTCAAAATACTTCCAAAAAGGTTCTCCCGGGACAATTTTAAAATTTTGAATGCTGTTTCTAAGCTTGATTGTTTTGTGGATAGGAAAGAATTTTTTGAGAAAAAGCTACAAATTCACCCCAAGTTGAGATGGAATCGTGGGCAAGCTATCTGACCATTTTTGGCTTTGTCCTTAAGGGCAAATGGAATAAATCGAGTTTGATCGCATCTTCGGTTAAGTCCCTCATCTTAATCATGAGGCAAACTTCTTCAAATTAGGAGATAAAGATGTATCGTCTTCGGTTTCGACTCTAAGAATTTGGGAAGCATGTTTATAAAATGCGGTCGAAGTTCAAAATTGGTTCCATTTACCTCGGGAGTTTTATGCAAGAGGGATTGCATTTCTAGTGGGGTAACAAACATCTTGAAGAACAGGTGGGTTGGTATTAGTCATTTCGTTTGGTTCAAGAGATGAATCAAAATGAATTAAACGATTAGTATTATCCCTAACCCAAGTTTGCATACACCACAATCAAAAAAAATTTTTTTATTTGAAAAAGGATAAGAGAAAAAGTTAAGAAGATGAGAAAAACTAACTAAAATAAATCAAGGCAATCACTTTTCAATCACCCTAACTCTAGGGTTAAGCCTAAACTTGACTTAGACCAGCTCTAACCAAGAATTCCCTTAATGAAAAGATCAAAGTTTACTTGGGTAATTAGCCGTAAGGATAGTACTAGAGGGAGATCAAAGATCAATTAAGTACCTCTTTCCTTTCGAGTTTACGCAACCCCTAAACCTTGCCTTAGACACCAATTAATCCAAATAAACTTGGACGGTTCACTTAAGAAATTATTGTTCCTTAATGAGCTCGAATCCTTAGGGGCCAACGTCTAATCAATTTTAAGAGGCTTGGTATGTGTAGTGAGGAATTAGTGATTTTGGGCTAAGGAAAGGGTGATGAAATCCCTCACCTTATCTTGATTAATGGGTTTTGCCCTTAAGATATTTTCAAGTGTGTGCCAAATCAAGATGCTCAAATCACTTGGTGAATTCCTACTATTATATGAAATGCAACCCTAATAATTAAAAGCAACTAAAAAGGATGCAAAAACAAAATCTTTTATTTTTTTTTATTATGGTCGACAATAAAAAATGAAGTTTATTAGAATTAGACAAGGGGAAAAAATCCTTTTATTTATTTATTTTTATTTCTTTTTATCCTAATTGTCTCTAATGTATATGAACTATCTAAAGGGTGGAATTGAAAATACTAGATGGAGAAGTTACCCACATAAAAGCAATGCAAAGCCTCGTTGGAGGCAATTCTTCAATCTTGAATCTTCAACTCTTGATCTTCAAGCTCCAAGTTCCTACACAAAAGAAAACACACAAAAATAAAACCAAACTTAATGAAAATCCTACTTATGCACCGCTCCCTCAACATCCAGCCAAAAACTTGATGGGTAATTTTGAGTGATTACCTTAGTTGTAAGTATACAACCCTTATCAAGTTATAGTATAAAGATTATCGATCCCACGAGGAACGGGAAAGTAGGAGGAGTTTTGCTCAAGTTTTGGTTCCCAAATTATGCGACAATTAGGAGTTTATTAAAATAAAATGGAAGTGATAAAATGGTGAAAGTGGATGTGGAGAGGTAAGAGAGTGGATTGGATTATGTGCAAAGGAGGAGAAAATAAAGTTGGGAATGTGGTTGTGATTATATGCACATAATAACAAAACTAAGTTTGAGATTATATGCACATGGAGTGAATATGAGATTGAGAGAAAATAAGTGCAAAATAAAAGAAAGCAAGATTGAGAGAGAGAGGAGAGGAAAATCAAAATCAAGAATAAAGGAAAATAACAAACAAATGAAAAATAAGGATAAGTGCAAAATCAAGAATGTAAAGTATGGAGGGTTAGTTAAAGATATGAGGAATCTAGAGTAAATCCACTTAGCTTATCTCAATCTCATGAAAATGAGTTGGATTTGTTAGCTAGTTTCAAACAATCTCTAGGGATCCCACAAATATTGGCTCCACACTTAGAAAAGGGTAATTCCCTAGGGTTCTAGCCTCAAGGTGAATTAAAGAAAAAGAAAAATCTAATCTAGAAAGTAAATACAAGAATTAAATACATTGCATGAAAGTAAATTGCAAGGAATTAAATTGCATGAAAGTAAATTGCATGAAAGTAAATCTAAGCTACAAAGCAATAAATGAACAAGAAAGAAAAAGAAAAAGAAATAAAATAAAACCAACAACTCCTCGATCTTAATCTAATCCTCCTTTTGGTCCTTGGATTAGAAGAAGAGAAAGGAAATTGAAGGGTGAAAAATTTCATTTATTGTGTAACAAAGTTACAATTTTGGAAGGTCTCCTCAATTAAGAGTAACCCTCCTCTCCAAATGGAGTTTTACAAAATATTTCACACTCAAAACACTCAGCCTTCACCCCTATTTATAGCCCAACGGAGTTGATGTGAACCATTGGATCAAACCTAGCCAAAAAGGAAGAGAAATCTACCATTAACTGAATTGGGAACCGATCGGTTGGCCGTCGGTTAGCCAACCGGTTAGCCAACCTTGGTCAACCGATTGGTTCCCAACCAATTTGTCTTTTCGTGATTTTTCTTCACGAATTTCTCTTGGATCAATTTGGTATCTTGGGCCTTGGTTTGTCTTCGATTTGGGCTTCAAATATTGGTAGAAATTGAGAATTTGAGTCATTTGGGCTTTTATTCATTATTTCTTTATTAGCTGCAAAATAAGATAAAAATGATTATTAGTAATATCGTTATTCATATAACATAGGTAATAAGGGTATAAAATGTAATTAAAATGTGATAATCAAGCATCGTATACTCGTACCATTATCGGATCTTAGTGTCTTCAATTTCTTTCCGTTCGTTCTCAACCATTGCTCTCCACTTCTTGAATGTCTCGAACACCTCATTCTTATGCTTGAGAAAATAAATCCAAGCATACCTCGAATAGTCATCTATGAACAAGAGATAATATCTGGAACCACCCTTAGAAGTGGTCTCGAGCGGACCCAAATATCCGTGTGCACATAATCTAGTATCCCTCTGCTCTTAGACTTGCTTCTCGGCCCGAACCACGTGTGACTTTCCATACACACAATCCTCGTAAAATCCATGCTAGGTTCCTTGATTCTTCAGCAGACCCTCTTTACCAAGCGAACTAGACCCTTCTCGACATATGCCCAAGCCGCCTATGCCATAACCGTGTGTGCTCACATGGGTCTCCACCACTTCCTTCGCTTCAACCGCTGCATCTCCGTCACCGTCGTGCGAGAGTATATAAATTACCGTGACGAATACCCTTCATTACTATAAGGGAACCCCGAACAACCTTCTTTACTCCGTTCTCCGTAATAATTTTGCAACCGCCGGAGTCCAATGCACCAACTGAGATAAAATTCTTCCGCAAGTCGGGAACATGCCTCACATCCGTCAAGGTTCGAACCACTCCATCATGCATCTTGATTTTGATATTACCTAGCCCCACCGTTTTACAAGCATGGTTGTTCCCCATCAATACGGTTCCATCATCAATGCCTCTGTAGATAGTAAACCACTTCCTATTTGGACACATGTGGTAAGAGCAACCGAATCAAGTATCCACTTCAGGAGATATCCTCGACACCGTGGCGACATAGCACTCCTTATCGCTCCCTTCCTCGAAACGTAGCTTCGCCTCTTCCTTGCCCTCTCTTCTCTCAGTCTTGTTGTTCTTCTTCTTCTTTCCACCTACTCTCTTATTTGGACAGTCGACTTTGAAATGCCCAACTTCACCGCATTTGAAACACGATTTTCCCGCAAGAGGTCTCGATTTAGATCTAGACTTTCCTCCCTTGCCTTTTCCTCGCTCATTGCTCCTTCCTCTAGCAAACAATCCTGCGCTTGTTCTTTGTTATCACCGTAGTCATGTCACCGGTTGCAATCTTCAGAAGGTCATCCGCTAGAAGCGCCGTTCTAGTCTCATCCATCTTCAAATTGTCTCCTACAAGCATCGGTGTTTGCACGGGTTCTCATAAGACTTCTACAGAGACGTAGTAGAAGCCCCGATCCTCATCTACAACTTTCACATCTATGTCTTTCAAGTCCGATATGATCCTATCAAACTTGTTGATGTATTCCCGGATTGATGAGCCCTCCTCCATCTTGTAAGTATACAATTTGGATTTTAAATAGATCCGGTTCGTTAGACTCTTCGTCATGAAGGTACTTTCTAACTTTGACCACACGCGCGTTGTTTCCTCTCCATCTACCAAGAAAGCTACATCCCTTTCAAGGCATAGGATAATCGGCCGTGCTTCCAGATCCAGCTCCTCCCAATCCTCATCAGACATATCCTTGTGCTTCTTCTCTTTTCCAGCCAAAGTCTTGTGCAATTTTTGCGAAATCAGTGAGTTTTTCATCTGCATCCTCCAATAGGAAAAATCATTCTTCCCATTGAACTTTTCAATCTCGAATTTTTCCACTTTGACCGATTTACTGGTAGACGCCATTCTCCGTTTGTATTAATAAACCCGCTTCTCTCAGAAATTACCGAGCACCACCTCAAACCAGAAGCTACACCACTTCCAATCTGAATAACAGCTCTGATACCAATTGTTGGGATGCGACATCACCAAGCATCACGAAGCGATATCACTTGAGAAAAGACTTTGTATATTCCCGTTTCACGAAGGAAACAAGAATAGAAAGTAAAATATCCCAACAAAGTGAGATATCTACTCTTCCTCTCAACAGTACTAGGACTGAATCAAGGGAACCTACAAACAATAGCAAATTCACAGCAAAACAGTAAAGACACGAGATTTACGTGGTTCGGCAAAATTGCCTACGTCCACGGGAGGGGGTGAGGGGAGATTTGACTATAAAGAACACCGACGACTTGTACAATCCACAAGCTCGTCCCAAAGAAAAACTTTGATTTTTACCCAAGAGAAATTGACCTCTCTCTTGTAGAATCTCTCCAAGCTTTCTCTTTTTCTCTCTCTAGCCGCCGCCAAAAAACCCTAGCTTTTTCTTCACTTTTCTCCACACCACAAATCCTAGATTTAATTCCCTATTTAAAGGGAATTAATTAAGAATTTTCCTTCAACCTAACCGATGTGGGACTAAAAGTTTTTTTTTGTTTTTTTTTGTTTTGTTTTCCGCGCAGGGTATCCACAGGGAACTTTTGTTTTGTTCCCGCAGGCCACTCACGTGGGGGCCACCCACGTGAGTTCACAGGATCATATGTCGAACTAAAAACATGTATCATCTAGATTAGATACAGATTTATGGGGAAAAATGAAATTTGGAATGAAAAGAAAATATTGAGCAAAAAATTGTAAAAGATAAACATACCAAGTGTAATAGTAACATCATCAACAAGTCCCAGAGCAAACAAAGGGACCAAAAAGCTACATGACAGGAATATTGTAATCCTCTCGCACACTATTCTTGAATCTGGTTACGCTCTTTGCTAACCCTAGATTACAAAAATAGCAACTCTCTCCTTTTCTCTTTGGTTTTTCCTCCAACAATAAAAGACTATATATAGAGAAATCAAAACCCTATCTCTATTTTAACTTCCTAATTAGAATATGATCCAAACTCATTGTTATTATAAGGCCCAATCTCCTAATCATGATAGACCTCTAATCCTATTCAACTCTTATGAAATTATACAAAGAATCAAAGACACAATCCCTACACCATGCTCGTTTAGTTCATCCAAAGAAGTTGGGGTTGCATGGTCTTTATGGAGTAAGGATTCAATGACACCTCATAGAAAGTAGTTATCTATACTATTCACGAACGGTTAGAGGGTCGGTTTGTAATTCTAACTATTCTATCAATGGTATAAATCACCACTCTCTTACAGGGGTGGTTCTGATAGGATCTCTACTAGTTTTACGATGGAAATCAAAGCTAAAGCTTGAAAAGGTGTGATCTTTGTGAACAAGGAATCATTGTTGGCTCTTTCTTACAAGGTTATGGATGAGGAGGAGAGGAAATAGGAGGAAAATGTGTGATTTTTAAAAGGTACGATAAAAAGTTTCTAAAGCGTGTGGCAATGAGATGGTTTTTAGTAGTTATGAGTCATTATCATGATGAGTACTTGAATTAAATGATGAATAAACTTGCTTTTGTGTTGAGTTTGGGTCCATACTAGTGAGAGCGCATTCAACCACTCCAAGTTGATTCCAAACTGAGTTGGGTTGGGGACTAAGGACCAGTTTCATATTATTGTTTTTAAAAGTTTTTTTAATAGTTTTTTTTTGTGAAGCGGTCAATAATGCGGTTTGGTTAAAAAAATTTTGTATTGAAATTGTTCCTGTTTTTAAGTGTGTGCGCTTTTAGAAGCAGCTTTAGAAAGCAGTGTCTGATTTTTTAGTTTATGTACCATATATGGGCTTTATCTTTTGACAATGATATTTAAACACAATTTACCAAACACTTAAACTGCTTTTGAAAGCAGCTTTTGATATATGATTACCAAACAATTACTTTTAGCACTTTATATAAGTTGCTTTGATATGCTACTTATATAAGCGATTTATTATAAGCTCCAGTAATATCAAACTGATCCTAAGCCATGTATAAACTAAGCAGTGCATGCAGAGTTGAGTTTTATTGTTCTAAGTTGTCATGGAGTTTCTGAACAAACTAGTTTTCTTGGTTAGTTGCGCAAACATGCGAAACTATAAACTGCATTTATCCCCATCACATCTAAAAGTAAAAGACTAATAGTTATTTCCAATATTTCCAATAAGCAATAATTTAACATGCATAGTCTCATTTTCTTCATCCCAATCTCAGCCCAAAGGATGAATTCTCTTTGATATTAACGAGTAGGAAAAATTACGAGAAAAATTAAAAACATTTAGGCCAAGTCCTATTTTACGTTTAAGATTTGATCTTAGCAAAAGTGAAGGATCCAACTTGACTTCATTCTTATGTTTAGGATTAGATCTTAGACAGGACCGAAGCTAATGTTTTCATCTCTATCCAAGATAGACCAATGTACATATGTAACAAAATATATCTATCTATACTATATATATTGAGAAAAGCTTAACTTTTAATCATTGTAGCCACATTTTTAGAATTCCTAAAACACCCTTCTATATGAAATGAATCAATTCTAAATGTCCGAACACTTAAAGAAAAATGAACAAAGATGTCCTAATAATGAACAAAATCAAAGGGAATTCTCTAAAACTTATAAGAAATCACATAATACTCTCACTCTCTTTATATTTTTGTTATGCATGCATCGAGTGTACTAGAGTACTAGTAGATAATGAATAAAAAATATGCTTTGATTTTCTAGTGATTACATCTAAAGTCGTGTCATTATACATGCACCTATGCCTAATAAAAGATTCACTTTGATTTCCTTGTGATACTAATCATGTTATGGTTAAGATACGGAATAATGTGTCTACAAATATCATGAGTATAAATACATACGGTGGGTCCCACGGCTTGCACGCGAACGGGCCCACAGGGCGGGGATGTGACAGAAAACATCACGTATATTTCAATTTGGAGAGTTCATATAAGATATCAAAGGTTGTTATATAATATTGAGGGAAATAATGTCTTTCCAAATCAAGCAAGAGAGAAAAATCTAAACTAATCTTAGAACCTCAAATTTCAAAACCTCTAAAGAAAGCAAGAGTAGGTTAGTTGGACGATAAAGTAAACTCAGGAACTTTAATAGAAAACATCACGTATATTTCAATTTGGAGAGTTCATATAAGATACATATCAAAGATTGAGGGAAATACTGTCTAATTAATTAAGATAGCGATGATCACATAAACTTGACCTAGAGGCCTAGCTATAATTTTAGCATGGACAATCATATGCAAATAATAAGAAAAAGGAGTGAAGATATGGTTCCCATTTATACTTGTTCGTATTGCTCCTTTGGCCAATATAAGATAATAATGGCATAGTGGCAAGTCTGCAACGTAATATATGATACCAAAAGATAGGTATATCTGGAGGTAATTAATATGTAATTAAGATAGAGATGATCACGTAAAATTTGATTAGGAGGTCTTAGATTTTAATGTGGAAATTGAAGTTAATAAGAAATAGGGATGGACAATTAATTGTTCGTTTATGTCGGTCCTTGCTTTGCCCTTTTTGCCAATAATAAGCATAGTGGCAAATCTTGCGATCTGCAACGTAATGTCAAGATTTTGCATGTTGATATGCATGCTTAATTTTTGTGAATGCAGGTGCTTGGAGGAATATGAACAGTTTAGAGTGTGTGCGTTAATGCTCTGCATATAGGGTAGAATATATTTTTCTTCTCTTTTGGAATTGAATTGAATATCTAAAGCATTACATGCAAGGGCATTTATAAATGGGAAAGCAATCTAGTTGTTCCATTAGCAGCTGAATGTGCCCAGAGAAGTCTCTGTGTATCCATCATCAACCTTCATCCTACTGTCTGAGTTCTACTATATATAAGAAGTAAATCCCAAGTCAACATCTTTTCTCCCTTGGCCATTTTTCATGAGCTGGGTTTACACCGCGGAACACTAAATTCAAGAAGAAGATGATGAAGATTTTACGAAGAAAGAAAAATGGTTATTGTTATTGATCTTTTTGCAGTTCTCCTCAAATTTCTGACATATTGGAATACTCAAAACACATGATGTTTTTTCCCATAACTAACAAGATATCATTGCATGAAAACTTATCCAACCTGGTTCATTCTCACTCCTCCAGCTGGGTTACGAAGTTGAAAAGAAGGGATCCCAAAAGGGCTAACAGCAAGTTCGGGGTGGGAGCTGGTATGATGTACGACGAAATGCCAGGCTATCGATGTTGTTCCTAAATGTTACTTAGGAAGGGTGGCATTGTAGCCATTGGCTGTATCCCCAGAGCTAACGAACCGTGTTTACGAGACTGGTCCAGCAAAGATGTAGTTGTTGAACCACGCCACAAAGGCCTTTGCCATTCACATATTTACGGAAGTTATAGGAAAATGGACTGAATTAAGTTCTAAACTGGATTGCTTCAATCCTGTGCTTTAGCTGGAGCTCAAATCTGCATTTTCCATCCTCCACCCTCTTCTATGGTGAATTGGTGCCGTTTTCTCTCTTTTTCTGGCCTGTGCTTGCTTCCAAAATTTGATTGTATCTTGATTCCGTAGTATCCTCTCAGGTTCAATCTTGATCTCCTGTCGAATGGTCACATGAAATCTTGTGACCAAATCTTAGTAGTTATTCCAAGCAGATTACTATCTAAGATAGCTTCTAGTTCATCAATCTCCTCTATGTAAGTAGGTGGATGAGCTTTTACATCAAACCTTCTCCCAGTTTTCTTTTTACAAGCACTGCTACACGGAATAAAACAGGTTGTATAGAAGCTTCAGCTGGCAGGGCCTATTCTGTATGCAACCATCCGGTTTCTGCGAGCTTATGTGTTTGTGATTTGCTGCACTCAGTTACTTATAGGATTGCAACCTCGATACCCCTAATTCCCACTTCAAATGCCACGTCAGATTCTGCAAGCTTTCCTTCAAAAACTATAATGTAATTTCTCTAGAACACAATGCTTCATCAGCTTGAACTCTTGTGGATTTAGGTTCATAGTTGAGCAAATTAGGTGGTTATGTCCATATTCTGCTTCAAAAGGCCTCACTCGAGTAGACATTTCATGTAAAACTATACTAGATTTCAGCCATTCCTTAGGTTTTTTTAAGTGTCTTAAATACCCTCACATTGTCCATATGTTTTCAGAGGACGAGTTCTACTCAATTTGAAGAGTTCTTTTTAAAAATGTAAGGGTAAATATGCGGTCCCTGTCACGCATAATGGATCTTGGCATCCTACGTAACTTTACACCCCATCAATGAATATATATGCTACTGCCAGAGCTGTGTAAAGATGAGGCCTCGATATTTTGAGAGGCGCCTACTATCACCACATATATCAGTTTATAACCCCTCATTTCGATAAACCAACTCTAGAGTTCATAGCAATCTTTTCGCATGTCTGTTTAGGAACAAAATTGCTGAAGTAACCTTGGAGGAGCTAATTTTCTCCCTTGCTTCTCTGACAAATATCACCAGAGTGTACAAGCTCCTATATTTGTCAATAGAAAGACCTTCTAAGTCTGTTCATTGTTCCGGACTTTTGGTTACTTGTGAATGTTCAGGGGTGGGATTGCTACCATGCTCACGACGCAACAACTGCTTAAGAGGATGAGCTGCCCCTGCTCTCAACATTCGATTCCCTTTCTTATAGTACTTTACTCCGTGTTCCTTATGAGACTTCTGCTTCTCTAATTCCCCCTTTTCCTCATTGGCATCTAATTCTTGAAAATAGGATCTTCTACCACTATATCCTTGATTGTGCGTATGATACAACTCCCTCTAATTCCCTTTTTGATCCAGACAACTCCAGTCCCTGTCATAGACCTCACTTTTATTTTCATTTTTTTTTAAATTGCACATAATTTGCAGACATCACATTCAATAGCAAAATCTTAAAGAAAGTGCTCAATAATCTATTGGAACTCTCGTTACTTGATTGATTATCGAATTTATGATTATACAGAATGATCTTTAATCACTTTCTATAAAGTAACTTTATGAACTGAGATGCCAAAGCTCGTTCTTCGTATTTTGATTTCTATCTAAATTGCATATTAAAAAGTTGGATTTCTTTTTTCAGATTTTCGAGGAAAACAATAAACATATATAATGCTTACTGGGTGCTAAACAGTTCGGATATATCCGAACCGACCACAACCGTATCCGATAATGATGCAGATATGGTAGCTAAAATCTGAAACCGACTAGATACGGTTTCGGTTTCAGATATGATTTTCCCTTTTTACTCGGATACGGTTCCAGATACGGTAATCAGGTTCAACTAGAGGATACGGTTTGGATATCCGGATGTTCATTTTAAGAAAAAAAATATGAATAACAATATAATGCACTTGCCGGGATTCAAACCTTGGCCACTTAGTTATAAGGCAATTAACCTAACACTAGGCTAAAAATGAACCTGCTATATATCTGATTCTCATATTACTTAACACAGTTTGCGTTTTTCCCACTACCCTCCACCGTGTCACTAAAATCCTAGTGCTATAAGCTAAATGAGACTGTTATAGTATAGACACTTGTTCAAGGTTTAGATTAGATAAGTGATTCCATCTGTATGTACTATCTTATTTTATGTGATTATATATTTTTTATCATATCCGATATATGTCTAAGTCATATACATTTCCTAAATATCTTATATGTATCCGTGATCGTAACCGTATCTGATTCTCTAATATCCGAACCGTATCCGTTTCCATTTAGTGCGGATATGGTCTTGACTTTTTCTAACCGACGCATATCCGTATCCATATCTGTATCCGTATCTGTTTTTAGAAAGCGGATTTGGATGTGGTAAGTGTCATATCCGAACCATATCCGAACCGAATGCACCCCTAGCTGCATGTCATTCTTCAGGGATGGATGGCTGGTCCAATCTACCACAAGATGTTTGGATGCTAATTGCTCAAAAGTTTAGTCTTCTTCGTGATCTCAACTCATTTGCATCTGTCTGTGTTAAATGGCGAGATGTCGCAAAGGAAGTTAGTGGAACTTTTCTCTGTCGACCGCCAGTCCTCATGTTCCCTTTCAAGAAAGAAACCCATACTAGAAACTTCCACGATCTCTCAACAAATTCAGTATATAGCATTAATCTCCCTGAACTGATGGATTTCTGGAGCTTCTAATGGTTGGTTGGTAATATTGGATGATAATCAGAATATTGAGCTTCTTACTTGAAGACCAAATTGCAGCTTCCACAACATCCAGCCATACAAGATGATCAACATATTATATAACCAGTCTTCTGATCAAGCTATATGCGAAAAGTCATTCGGACAGAGAGCCCCAACTCAAATCAAGGAAGTTTTGCTGTTTCCATTGTATCAAGTGAGTGGACACTAGCCATTTGCAGAGCTGGAGATGATAAATGGATCGACATAGAGAGTACGAAACCGAACAGATATCGAGATATTACATGTTATAAAGGAAAAATATTTGCCATAAGGGATGGGGTTTCATTAGCTGTTGAGGTCATTAAAAACTTTAATAAGATCACTATGGTTAATGCTCCCGAAGATCCACTTATAATAAAGGAAACCATTTTTCAAAAATATTTAGTGGAATCAACAAGCGACTTATTACTGGTGCTGAGAGTTTCACAGGTTATGAATTACATGGAGGGTTTATTTATTCTTGAAGACGCACATGTTTCATGTTTAAAAGCTAAATGAAAGCATGAAATGTTGGACTAAGGTTGACAATTTAGGAGATCGGTTGATATTCATTGGGGGCAATCACTCTATTTCGGCTAAAGTTTACGGACTCGATGGTTGCAGGTCTAATTGCATTTGTTACTTGTAAGATGAAATTGTGCATGACAATGGTGTTGTCTTTTTTTTTTTAGGAAGAGGGTTGTCATTTTGAAAGTGGTTTCTTCTGCTTAGAAAATGGACACATCAGCCATTGCTGAAGAAAATTTTATCATTTTGGTCTGCACCTTGTCATGGGTAATCTTTCACTTCAAGGAAACTAACGAACAAAACAGAAGCAAAATTAGAAGTCGAAATCTTAAAATATGCGTATAATTAGAATTCACCAAACTACAGGTTGAGCGCATGCACTTGATGTTTGGGGCCACACATTCAATGACACGCTACGTAGATAAGTCATGCATCCCCTTCTTGATCCGAGACTCCACCCAATCAGGTGTGTGCGCTCGCTAGGGTGAGCACATGCGCTCGGATTGGCAAATTACAGTTTTCTCACAATCTATTAAATTCTACTATCACATACTCTGATTAATCTACATTTCATGAATTACCCATTCCTTAGATTCATAGTGGGAATTATTTATAATTAGTTTGAGCAAATTTTATCAAGAATCTAAAGAGAAATCTTAGCATTTTGGTATTATCCAAAACATACATTATAATATGAAAATTAGCTAGCTAGAATAAAAACATGCAACTTATGAACAAGGATGATTAAAACACATGCCCTAAGGTAAGGATCTAACAAGAGGAGATAGAGATGCTTGCATTGATTGATATTGATTTGCGAAATCTAGGTTTTCTCCTTCGATATGACAAAACTCGCGTTTTTACCTAGCACAAAATATTCTAGATGAGAACTTGGATCTAGGATTCAAACATTGAGTATGAAAAAGGAAGTTATCTTAGCTTGATCTATGGTTTGGATGGATGATGAAACCCCTCTCTCTTCTCTTTCTCTTGATGTTCTTCATCAAAGGTCTTCTCTCCCTTAAAACTCACTCTTTTCTCTCTCAAACTCACTCTCACTCTATGGAGGTTGCCCTAAACTGAAGCTAGGATTTTTAGAAGAGAAATCTATCATGCCTGGGCATGCGAGCCTGTTAGCGCGATATAAGCCATGGGACCCACCAATTGTAACGCGTTGTCTGGCTAAATTCACTACTAAAAAGTGCTAGCACTTGTTACACTTGAGCATATCTATTTAAGCCACTCAAATATTTCATACTTTCCTGATGTGGGATAAAACACTTAGGGTTCTCACAATCACCCCACCTTACATATGTGACGTCCTCATTGCGACATGACAATTAGCACATCCCAGTATCGACAGGCGATGTGGACTCTAGAAGCGGCTCCTACGGGCTCTAGAGATGGCTCCCACCGTGCTCATGTTGTTAGCACTTAGCCCCATATAGCACTTAGCTCTACACATCCGGCTAGCAACTGCTCTAATACTATTTGTCATGCCCCAGGCCTTCGAGCCCATTAGCACGATATAAGCTGCGAGACTCACCAAGTCTAACGAGTTGTTTGGCTAAATTCACTGCCAAAAAGTGCTAGCATTGGTTACACTTGAGCCTTGGGCATATCTATTTAAGCCACTCAAATATTTCACACTTCCCCGATGTGGGATTAAACACTTGGGGGTCTCACAAAATCTCTCTTCTATTTATAGTCTAACACCCTTATTCTAACTTCCTAATAATTATGATAATGTCACTTAGTATTAATACTCTAATCTAACCCCAGTATTAATACTCTAATCTAACCTCTCTAAACTCTTAGGTTGGCCCCCTTGTCACCCTACCTCAAGTTTAAAACTGTAAAGATGGTTTGATCTAACTCAGATGAGAGGTACTTGGTCTTAGGACTTTTGGCCAATTCAGTCAAAGATATTGGTATCTATATAAATACGGGATACAATTTTAGGTCGGTGTTACACCATATACCCCTTATGAATAATTTCATCCTTGAAATTCCAACTTCGTCACTCTTACAAGGCTTCACTAAGGTCTATTAAACTCTTCACTATCCTAGCTACTGTCTAACTTCTAGTATCCAGTTACAACTCTCATCTTATCCTAATACTCTCTCTCATCAAGACTCTCCAACAGACTAAAGATATAAAGGGGGATGTGTAGGGAGGGTAGGTAAAGATCTAGAATTTTGGGCAAAACTGATAGTGGGTAAATAAAATAAAATTGCAAGTGCACAACTATCAAGTTATGGTATAGAAAGATGTCAATCCTCGAGGAAGGTGTTGTAGGAAATAATCTAAATTGGTTCCTAGAATTGTGTGTGGACAATTTAGAGTGAGAATGTGGAGTGATAAAGAGAGTGGGTAATTATTTGCAAACAAAAGAAAACTATTTCAAGAGGGGAGAAAGAGAGATAAAGAAATTAGAGGAAAATAAAATCAAGAAAACAAATAAAAGAAAATAAAGAGTACAATGGAAAACAACAAAATCAATAAAGAGAAATTTGATCAAAAGAGAAAAATCACAAGAAGTAAAAATGGAGAAAATCAATTAGAAAAATGAGGAATCTGAATTGAATCCACTAGTTGAATTTATTTAGGATTTATGAACTACTCTCTTTTATCATATTTTACTTTAGATTTATTAAGCATAGACTATCAAACCACTTACAAAAAATAGAACCTATCAAATTATTATCCAAGTAAAATCAACATTTATGAAAAGAATAATAACTAGATATTAATTCCGAATTCATAAGCATATCCTATCAAATCACTTACGATAAGCATAGATTATCAAATTCTTCTTCTATCAATTAGTGCTCTAGTTGATTATCCTAAACATGATCATTTTGAGTAAAAGAGAGCAATCCATAAATCATAAAAGAAATCAAACTAGTTTCATACAATTCTAGAATTCCTACAAGATTTTAGTTCCATATTTTAGAAATTAAAAATAAAGAAATAAAATCTAAACTAGAGAGCATGAAAGAAAGAGAATAAAAATACAAGAAAAATAAAACCAATTATAAAAATATGAATAAGAACAAGCAAATAAAGATCTAAACTATGAGCATAAAAAGTAAATTTAAACTACAAAATAAAAGAGCATAAAAGGAAATCTAAACTATGCAAGAAAATAAATCTATACTACAAAATAAAAATACAAGAAAATAATAAAAGAACATGAAAATAAATCTACTCTACAAGGCATCAAAATAAATCCAATCTAATCTACCAACATAAAAAGAAAAAGACAATAAATCCAAAATAGGAATATCTAAAGCAAGAAAATAGAAAAAGAAAAAGGAAAATTTACATTGCAAGAGGGTTCTAGCCCTTGAAGGTAAATCTTTATCTTCATCTTCATCTTTATCAATCAATAAAGAGAAGAAAATAAAATTTTAAAGAGGTAAAAAATTTATTAATTACAAATAAAGTTTATAATTTTGGAAGGTCTTCTCAATTAAGAGTAACCCTTCTCTCCAAATGGAGTTTTACAAATGCTCACTCTCTACCCTATTTATAGATTATTATAATTAATATTGACCCATAGATTAAACTTAATCCCCAAATTACACAATTTCACCTTTGATTTGTGCTTGTTTACTAGGTACCGATACTAGTATCAATACAACTATCGATACTTGTATCGATATCCGTATCGATACTTCATCAGCTTCTGTTCCTTTGGCTGAATCTCTCTTGTGTGGGCTTTCATGGGCTTCTTGGGCTTCAACACGGATTGAGAGATGCGAGATTTGAGTTCTTCTTGGGCTCTTATTCTTTAATCTTTTATTTCCTGCAAATTAAGATAAAAGAATACTTATTAGCAGATATTTTATTCAAAATAGATAGATAATGAGGGTATAAAAGTGTAATAAAATATAATGATAAAAAACTCTCAAGAAAAAGGGATGAGAAACGCAAAGAAACAACTTCGTGGGTGTGTGTGTGTGTGTGTGTGTGTTGGATAATTGAGTGCATGCACTTGGACGGGAACATGATGTGTCACGTGACATCAATAGTCCAACCTAATGTCAAATTTTACAGATGTGTTTCACATGGGAAAAGCTGGCGTCGTGCTTTCGGCTTCTTTGGGTGCTCAGGTATAAATAATTTTGGGGATTTTCTTTCACCCCAAAACACAAGCGCCCATGCTGATCTCTCACATCTTTAATCATACTCTGATAATCCGACCCCTATAGTTTCCACAAACTCTCCCAAACACTTTTTCTAACAACTCTAAACCAAACTCCACTCTTAAAACCCACTATATCAGGCCCTATGTCTCCAAAATTCCCAAAACTTCTCCTCCAAACCCTTGGTCTAATATCCAAAATTCCTTCATTTAAACCCTAATTTCTCATTCCAAACCCTTCCCAAAGGTCTCTAATGGCTCCTAAAGGTGCAGATCCTTCATCTTTCCCCAAGACAAAGAAGGTATTGGCATTGAAGGGAAAAGGTGCCGCCGATCTTTTTGTCCACTATTAATCAATTTTTCTAGATAAATTTTTCTTCTAGCCTACTATTTTTATTAGCACATATTATGAAATTCAATTTCATGATTATTAAAATACATTTTCATTATACTTAACATACATGCTAATTATATCAAGGAAAAAGCATAAATGCTAAATGCACCATTTATTTTGGATTTTCGATATTTCACTCTAATATGTGAGTCTTATGGGAGTATTGGTTCATTTGTAATATCATACTCATTTTAAAAGTGGGAGTTCTAGAAAAGTTTTATTTCTCGAAAATGCCCTTTAGCTTTGATTAAATTCACCAATTTACCATAGTATACCATTTAAACCTTTTTACCAATTTTTATTAGTATATTGTACTGAGAATTTAGAATCTCAGAAGTCCCTAATCTAATCAGAGTTTTTCCCTCTCCATCGGTTACGATTTAGATCCTTCAACCCTTTTTCACTGTCTCTACATTCATCAATGGCCAATCAATTTATAATCATACTTATTATTGTACTCATCGTCTTAGATGCAACCCAATTTATGTTTTGAAAAATTAGAATTTAGAGCGATCGCGCAACACCATCTTTTCCATCATATCTTGAAACGTTCCCTCAAGTTCCCTAAACTGAGATTTAATGCAAATTCAAGAAGGTGATAGATATTAAAGCATCAGGAAGAAAAAAAATTTTGGGAAGCTAATTATAAAAAAAAAATCATACCATTTTTAACTTTGATTTTGATTTTGAAATTTCTTCGTATGTACCCTCTCTTTCTCGATTTTTAACTTTCTTGAATGTTGCCACCTGTGATCACACAGTTTTGGTTGCTAAATTTTTTGTGGATATGTCTCATTAAAAGTATAATATCTGTTAAACTATGGGCTGAACTACATATGTGAACAGCACTATTGCACACAAGTCATTTGTAGATACATTTCAATGAAAGTGTAACCCTTGAATAATTATTACCAAGTATATGATTGCCATTGCATCAGTGGTGAAGGTGATTTCAAATCAAAAAACCAATTTTAATCAATTGAAAGTAAACACTTGAGGGAGTGAAGAATTTATACTGAACAATGTGTTGTGGGTCCAGCCCAATCGGGGCCCACAAGGACTAGGTCAAGTTGTTTGAATCCTATCAAGAAAAGGATGTGAAAAACCAATTCATAATTTGAATAGGAATGGAGGACCTAGAGATAAATTTTCTTTATTAAAGAAATTTGGCTTACGAGAAACCCTATAGTGGTTTTTTTTTCCGAGAACAGAGAGCAAAAATAGGTGGGCGCTGTTTTCAAGGTGAGGAGAAAGAAAAAAATAGAGAGAAAAAAATT
The DNA here is from genome assembly GCA_012295165.1 of Asparagus setaceus. Classification (NCBI taxonomy): domain Eukaryota; kingdom Viridiplantae; phylum Streptophyta; class Magnoliopsida; order Asparagales; family Asparagaceae; genus Asparagus; species Asparagus setaceus. The sequence continues at coordinate 39,732,903 of CM022701.1, read as the reverse complement.
GAGATTTCGGATTGTTCGGTTGTCCGATTGCAGTGTCAAAAGCCGTTTTCTTCATAATGACGATGTCGTCAAAGGTACGGTGTTAATTTCCCCACATATGTTGGAGATTTGTGGTAAGACGGGTTTTAGGATTTTGGTGTCCTAGAGGTAACACTATATTTTTCTCTTGTGATTTAATCCTCAAGTTTGAGTGTAGCCTTGAGGATTTGTACTCCTGATTCATAGTGATATATTTCTCTCTGGATTGTCCCATGGACGTAGGCACGATTTGCCGAACCACGTTAAATCATGGTGTTTGCTTACGTGTGATATTTTTCGTTGGTGCCGTTAGTTGTTTCTTGTATTTAATTCTGCAAATAATCTTCATAAAATTCCTAACACAATGTAGATTGTAAGAATTTTAAAAACTATACTTGAACTTCTTGCTGAAGTCCGAGCCAATCAAAATCCTTGTTACAACAAGACCTTATCTTTGCACACTTGACTATATCATTTCACTAAGAAAATAACGAAGAATTTGAACAGATACTGCACACTTAATTAAAATGTGTTTTGATGATGTCTAAAGTTTCATCAATTTTGTCGAGTAGTCCTTATTTTGATAGAAGCCTACAACAACGAGTCCAATTCCTTCTGATCAGAGGATCAGTAAAATGCATTTTAAACTAAACTTAGAGATTATGACTTTTTTAATATGATGAGTTTTGTTAAACTCAAAGAATTAATTTCTGCCTGTGCCTTGATTATGACGATTTTTTTTAGAAAACTTACGACGATTTTTGTTCTCAATCTGTTGATGAAGTTTGCGTGTACTATCATATTGTCCATTCCTGAAGTAAATTTCAAGTATAAATGCATTATGATGCAGATTCTGAAGATGAAATATGTTACAACAAAGATGAAATATGTTACAACAAAGTACATGTCTCTCCCTTGAGTACATTATATTTGCTTGCTCCAACGACTATAACCATTGGTGCAAGTTTTGCAACCGTTCGGACTGACTCAACCCCAACGCGATTTGCAACAATAAGTTTCTCATTTGTCCTAATGGTTCCAACTATTAGGGGTCATAATCAGCCCTAATAGTTCCAACCCTTGGGGCAGGCCGTCTTCGTAGCAGTGAATCTAACCTTATTATTACTTTTGGCTAATTCCATTTTTTGCTATTAATTATAATTCATTTTCAAAATTTGCTTTATATATACAAAATCAGCTAAAATCTTTTGTACTTATGAGAATATTTGTTGGCAATTTATGATGTATAACTAGCAAGCTATCAACAACTTGTGAAGGATTGACTAAGTTTTAAGGAAAGTTGAACAGCAATATTCATTATTTAAGGACAGTCGTTAACTAAAGGATATTTGGTTTGTGGATTAATGTTGTTGCATGTAATAGATTTTGAAACATTTATATTCAAAATCGTGTTTGTTTGTGATGGATATTAAAGAGGACTTATATGAGGGATAAAATCCAATCAAATATGGTTTGATTGTACACAAATTTTGTTGAGAATATGTGACTAAATTCACAAATCGGTTGAAATCAGCATGATATTAGGGAATTATATTTGATGCATTTACCATATGTGGCAACCATAAATCCATGTATAAAAATGATAAATAAATAAATAATGTACTTGCTAAAATCCATAAATTTTAATTTGTGGGTCCTATTTTAATCTAATTCTGTAAAATGCATGAGAAAAACAGCCCTAATTCTCTGTGTATTTCAGGCTCAATTGGATCATTTATAAGAAAGGACAGACTTTTGTGCTTCTTGTTTAGTTAGAAGGAGGATAAGGGGAGGTATCTGACTTTTCTTATTTGGTTGAGGGGATGAGAATGAGAGGTGAGTTGATGAATTAGCTAAAGTACAATAATATTTTTTGTGAGAGTATTTCTTGAACCATATTAATAAGATTGTCTTTGATTTATTAACACAAAAGAGAATAGAAATAAAAGAAAAAAATCAGATTGCCTATGATTTATAGAAACAAAAGAGAATGATATAAAAGAAAAAAAAGTCATTTCAACTCAATGGCTAAGCTTTTACAAGATAGTCTTCGGATAAGATAACTCACTAACTCTTTTTATCGCTACTTTGTTTTTCATCTTCGGATGAAAGCTTTTATCGCCCTTTTTTTCTTTTCTTTTTTTTTTTTTTCTGAGAGAACCGAGAAAGAAGAGAGATGGTTAAGTTAGGATTTTGATAAAGGATCATATAGTTAATTAGGTAATTATGAGATATATGTAGGTTGAAAGAGTAATTTTAACACAAATCTACTCAAACTCTCGCTATCGCTCCATGTCCCTGCAAAACAAAGAGATTTTCTCTCCCCACTTTCAAGTTCATGTTTTGTTTTCTCTCTCTTTACATAACTCTACCTCAATTCCACTTCTAAAACCTCCTACCTAATGGGACTTTTAATTTTTGTTCTTACTTTGATCTACTTTCCTCCTACCAAACTAAGCCTTAGTCTCTAGCTAGCATTGTTTTAAATATCCATTACATGGACTGATATATCATTTTACGGGGCTTGTCACAACCGATATGTTCTCTAAATATCCTTTACCGATCTTTTGCTATTTTGAGTGATATATTCTCGTTATGTCCAATATATCAACCAATATGTGGCTAATATATCCTTTTATATGGTTTGTCGCAAAATAAAATTCTACATTTGGTCATTTTTGGGCAAGATATCATGATTTTCCTATTATATCAAATGAAATTTTGGCCTAAAAATTAGATGAAATGTTGCAATGTTGATTTGTACTTTTATTTGTTTTATAAGGTTGATTAGTGACCCTAAACATATATTATTTACAATTTGTATGCTTAAATTTCTTTAAGTATGTTGAGATTATATTTTAGTGCATAATACTATATATGCAAACATCCATAATGGCATGCTAATATTTACCACATATCCCCAATTTTTTTCCAAGATCCTAATCGATATGAATTTTAGCCATCCGATTTTTCCACGATATCCGATATTTAAAACCTTGATAGTTAGCTAGGAAAATTCATATACTAAGGACCCTTTTGATAAGGATTCACAACATAACCTAAAGGAAATCTTGCTGCATTTTTTACGTAGAATTTTTAGTAAGTGAACAGGGAAGAAAAACAATAAGAATACCAAAAGGAGGTTAGTCAAGTAGAACTCAAAACTAGAACTAGGACAATTTTGTGGGATAAAATTTTATATTCTTACTCAACTAGAACTAGAATTAGGATAAAGTTATATTGTGTTAGTCAATTAATTGGAACAAAACTAGAATTGGGATAATTATACAAAATTATTCCACTTTTCTCATTCTCTACACAAAAGCGGTAGTTCTAACTCCCAAATTATTTCAACTTTTAAGCTTAGAACTAGTTGGTAAAAAGTAGAACTCTCTGAGGGAGTTAGTCAAATAGAACCCAAAATCGAACTAGGATAATTTGTGAGATAAAATTTTATAGCATTAGTCAACTAGAAGTAAAACTAGAATAAAATTTTACGGTGTTAGTCAACTATAACTCTAACAAAACTATAACTGGGATAATTGTACAAAATTATCCCACTTTTTATTTTTTATACAAATATGAGAGTTCTAGTCTTTTAAATTATCCTAAATTTTAGCTTGGAACTAGGTGGTAAAAACTAGAACTCCTGTTTATTTTATTATTTTTTATTTTATATATATTTTTTAGTTTCTTATTTCCTACTATGGTCATCACCATCATCGGACCATGCATGGTAAGATCTTGTCCCCTCTTAGTCATCTCTAATATTTTCTTTTTATTGAATATTATAATTATATAATTAATTTAAAACTAAAGATTGTATCAATCCATAATGTATTAAACAATAAAATTGAGAGATAAGGAAAAGAGATCTTAGGGAGCAAAAAGGAAGGAAATGCGAAACACTTTTGTTTATACTTGTACTATAATAATAATTAAAAATAAAAAGCTACAACATTTGTTATAATAATAATTGTCAATATCTTATAGTCTAACTAAAATTTAATTAATAGTAAATAACATGCTCGTAAACAATTATCAATCACTAATAGTAAGTTTAAAATACATAAATAGTATTTATATCCTCAAAATGCATAAATATATATTCCATGATTATAAAAATTTATCCCACATCATTTTGTCAAAATATCTCGTTCATAAAATTGTTCCTATTTATCCCACTAAAATGTCCCACGAACAAAAATTATTCCACTTTAACAATTATCCTACTTAGCATGAAAATATCACAATTGACTAACATCCCTTATTTCTTTTATTTTTCTATTTTTCATATTTCTTTCATTTTCTTCATTCTCTCTTTACCTTTGATGGTCACCGCCATCACTAGACCATGTCATCAAATTGAACCACCTTTCCTCTTACTCCTCTCATTTTATGATATTTTCTTTTTTACCAAATATCATATCTCTATAATTAATTTAAAGTAAAATTAGTAGCTTCATAATTTGTAAAATATAATTGAAATTGAGATATGAAAAAAGAGAGTTGGAGTCAAAAAGGAAAAATAGAAAAAATTATTTTTCGGACTTCTATTATTATTATAATAATTCTAAAATAAAAAGCTAACAATTATTATAGTAGCTATTAGTCTTACCAAAAGTTATTCCACAGCAACTATAACATTATAAAAATAATTATTAATTAATAATAACAAATTTAAAATATATAAGTGGTAGTTATATCATCAAAATGCATAAATATATACTTCTCAATTGCACAAATTATCCCACAAGATATCCCATTTTAAAAAATTATTTCCAATTATTCCACTTTAACAATTATCCCAATTATTATGAAAATGTTCAAGGTAACTAACCCACCCTAAAAGAAGAAGCCTCAGTTATACTATTTGAGACCTTTCTTATCACAATGCATTTTTCAGATACGACGAGGATGATGAGAGGACCTTGTAGTCACTCATCACTAGCACAATGAGTTTGGATAGAGTTTTTCGGGAGGAGAGGGGGAGGGAGGGGTAGGTTTACAATGCTAACCCTCCTAATATTGTGTTTGTTTACATTTTTTAGTTAGCAAGGGGAGGGATGCAAATTAGAAAATTCAGACACTTTCTCAACCCTCCAAAAGTGGATGGATTGGGAGGGGATGGGAGGGGTTTCAAGTGGAATTTTCTTAAAATTTCAATATTATCCTATATGAGAAAATCAAAAGTGTTCTTTCTTATTTTATTAAAAGGGCATAGTGGTCAAGTAGCTCCCCTTCCCTTCCCGTCCCCTACCGTAAACAAACACATATTATAGTGTACCCTCCCACTGTTCGCGGTAAAAGTCGTTTTGTTATTCATTGTCGTTTGAACTCGTTTACAGCTTCTGGGGCCTACAACAAATATCAAACAAAGAAATGCCTTTTATTTTAAGGCGTATAATGAAAACGAAAAGTACAACTTCTTCTGAGTGAACAAGCGCTTCGGATCCGTTTATCGGATCCTCGCCAGTGGGTTCTTCGCTTTGTCGGGACTTGAATCGTCCGTGGACCACCGCGCAATTCGATCCGGTGGAAACCGGGTTACGGAACTCTGAGGCGTGAAGGGGCTCGTTCCACGAAGGAAGCGAAGCGCTGAGGGGATCACACTCCGCGAAGGAGAGGATCGCCGGGGATCACACTCCGCGAAGGAGAGGATCGCCGGGGATCACACTCCGCGAAGGAGAGGATCGCCGGGGATCACACTCCGCGAAGGAGAGGATCGCCGGGGATCACACTCCGCGAAGGAGAGGATCGCCGGGGATCACACTCCGCGAAGGAGAGGATCGCCGGGGATCACACTCCGCGAAGGAGAGGATCGCCGGGGATCACACTCCGCGAAGGAGAGGATCGCCGGGGATCACACTCCGCGAAGGAGAGGATCGCCGGGGATCACACTCCGCGAAGGAGAGGATCGCCGGGGATCACACTCCGCGAAGGAGAGGATCGCCGGGGATCACACTCCGCGAAGGAGAGGATCGCCGGGGATCACACTCCGCGAAGGAGAGGATCGCCGGGGATCACACTCCGCGAAGGAGAGGATCGCCGGGGATCACACTCCGCGAAGGAGAGGATCGCCGGGGATCACACTCCGCGAAGGAGAGGATCGCCGGGGATCACACTCCGCGAAGGAGAGGATCGCCGGGGATCACACTCCGCGAAGGAGAGGATCGCCGGGGATCACACTCCGCGAAGGAGAGGATCGCCGGGGATCACACTCCGCGAAGGAGAGGATCGCCGGGGATCACACTCCGCGAAGGAGAGGATCGCCGGGGATCACACTCCGCGAAGGAGAGGATCGCCGGGGATCACACTCCGCGAAGGAGAGGATCGCCGGGGATCACACTCCGCGAAGGAGAGGATCGCCGGGGATCACACTCCGCGAAGGAGAGGATCGCCGGGGATCACACTCCGCGAAGGAGAGGATCGCCGGGGATCACACTCCGCGAAGGAGAGGATCGCCGGGGATCACACTCCGCGAAGGAGAGGATCGCCGGGGATCACACTCCGCGAAGGAGAGGATCGCCGGGGATCACACTCCGCGAAGGAGAGGATCGCCGGGGATCACACTCCGCGAAGGAGAGGATCGCCGGGGATCACACTCCGCGAAGGAGAGGATCGCCGGGGATCACACTCCGCGAAGGAGAGGATCGCCGGGGATCACACTCCGCGAAGGAGAGGATCGCCGGGGATCACACTCCGCGAAGGAGAGGATCGCCGGGGATCACACTCCGCGAAGGAGAGGATCGCCGGGGATCACACTCCGCGAAGGAGAGGATCGCCGGGGATCACACTCCGCGAAGGAGAGGATCGCCGGGGATCACACTCCGCGAAGGAGAGGATCGCCGGGGATCACACTCCGCGAAGGAGAGGATCGCCGGGGATCACACTCCGCGAAGGAGAGGATCGCCGGGGATCACACTCCGCGAAGGAGAGGATCGCCGGGGATCACACTCCGCGAAGGAGAGGATCGCCGGGGATCACACTCCGCGAAGGAGAGGATCGCCGGGGATCACACTCCGCGAAGGAGAGGATCGCCGGGGATCACACTCCGCGAAGGAGAGGATCGCCGGGGATCACACTCCGCGAAGGAGAGGATCGCCGGGGATCACACTCCGCGAAGGAGAGGATCGCCGGGGATCACACTCCGCGAAGGAGAGGATCGCCGGGGATCACACTCCGCGAAGGAGAGGATCGCCGGGGATCACACTCCGCGAAGGAGAGGATCGCCGGGGATCACACTCCGCGAAGGAGAGGATCGCCGGGGATCACACTCCGCGAAGGAGAGGATCGCCGGGGATCACACTCCGCGAAGGAGAGGATCGCCGGGGATCACACTCCGCGAAGGAGAGGATCGCCGGGGATCACACTCCGCGAAGGAGAGGATCGCCGGGGATCACACTCCGCGAAGGAGAGGATCGCCGGGGATCACACTCCGCGAAGGAGAGGATCGCCGGGGATCACACTCCGCGAAGGAGAGGATCGCCGGGGATCACACTCCGCGAAGGAGAGGATCGCCGGGGATCACACTCCGCGAAGGAGAGGATCGCCGGGGATCACACTCCGCGAAGGAGAGGATCGCCGGGGATCACACTCCGCGAAGGAGAGGATCGCCGGGGATCACACTCCGCGAAGGAGAGGATCGCCGGGGATCACACTCCGCGAAGGAGAGGATCGCCGGGGATCACACTCCGCGAAGGAGAGGATCGCCGGGGATCACACTCCGCGAAGGAGAGGATCGCCTCGTCGAACCGTCGTCGGGTTTTCCACGACCGTCGTTTACGTTGGCTCGTCGCCTTGCCGACTCACTTCATGCGCCGTCGACTCGGCCAGACGCAGTGAATCGCTGCCGTCGCGTGGAGTTCCGGGTCGCTACCGTCGGACGGATCGTCGGTTGTCAACCCACCGTTTACGAGTCTTGTTCGGGTACTGATAAGCAATTTTTAACGCCTACAGATACCCCCTCCAAAGCGTCTCAGTCTCGATTCTTGATGAGTCTGGGATGCTTTGGACATGATGAGCCCTTCACTCTTTAATTAGCGTGATAGGACTTGTGAATGACCCTGGCGTTTGATCTCTCCATTCCCTTCAGTCTTTCCAGTGCTTTGTAGGATTGCTGAAGGTACTACGGTACTGCATTTTTTGTCTGACCGTTGTCGAAATCTTGACCAGAAGTCGATAGATGAATTTCTTTTGAGATTGGCTCCAGTATTTAATTCCTCCAATCCTCTCAGGTTCTCCAGTGCTTTGTAGGATACCCAGGGGTGTTACGGTGCTGCATTTATTGCTTGACCGTTGTTGGAATTTCAAACTGTAGCTAATTAAGTCCCCTTACTGTCGACTCGTGTTGGTGAATTGTCGTCCAATTGACCATCGAGATTCCTCCGTTGATCGGGGGAATCCTTGGCTGCGGCGCGTTAATTAGCGCCACACTATATAGATTTTAGCTTTCAATCGGCGAGTGCAACGCGTTGATCGGCGTGCGACCTTGCGTGGATCCGAACCGTTGATCGGTGAATCCTTCGGCGACGACGCGTTGGTTGGCGTCGCTACTGTATTACTCCTTGTTGGAGCACAATTATCCTTAGTGGGAGAAGTTTCTTTGGGACTGGACACGTTGTCCGGTGTCAACATGACTTTCACGCCTCGTCAGATTATTCCTCTCTTGGATATTATGGTGGGAGGAAATTAAGGGTTATCGAGTTATCCTTAAGAATATGGATTTATTCTCCAGGAACTCCTCGTTGAAAATTTGGAAACAGTTTATACTCGTATTCCTGATTGGAGTAGGATTAGGCGACGCGTTGATTTGCGTCGGTGCAATCCGCACGGTCGAGTTGTCCCTAAGAATATTTCTTGTGAGAATATTCTTCCGGGAACTTCTCGACAAATTAGGAAACAGTTTATACTCGTAATCCTAGTTGGAGTAGGATTAGGCGACGCGTTGATTTGCGTCGGTGCAATCCGCATGATCGAAGTTATCCCTAAGAATATTTCTTGTGAGAATATTCTTCGGGAACTTCGACAAATTACGAAATAGTTTATACTGTAATCCTAGTTGGAGTAGGATTAGGCGTTGATTTGCGTCGGTGCAATCCATGATTGAGTTATCCCTAAGAATATTTCTTGTGAGAATATTCTTGGGAACTTCTCGACAAATTAGGAAACAGTTTATACCGTAATCCTAGTTGGGTAGGATTAGGCGACAGCGTTGATTTCGCGTCGGTGCAATCCGCATGATCGAGTTATCCCTAAGAATATTTCTTGTGAGAATATTCTTCCGGAACTTCTCGACAAATTAGGAAGCGGTTTATACTCGTAATCCTAGTTGGAGTAGGATTAGGCGGCGTTGATTTCGCGTCGGTGCAATCCGCATGATCGAGTTATCCCCAAGAATATTTCTTGTGAGAATATTCTTAGGAACTTCGACAAATTAGGAAGCAGTTTATACTGTAATCCTAGTTGGGTAGGATTAGGCGGCGTTGATTTCGTCGGTGCAATCGCATGATCGAGTTATCCCCAAGAATATTTCTTGTGAGAATATTCTTAGGGAACTTCGACAAATTAGGAAGCGGTTTATACTGTAATCCTAGTTGGAGTAGGATTAGGCTGACGTTGATTTGCGTCGGTGCAATCCATGATCGAGTTATCCCCAAGAATATTTCTTGTGAGAATATTCTTGGGAACTTCTCGACAAATTAGGAAACAGTTTATACCGTAATCCTAGTTGGAGTAGGATTAGGCGACGCGTTGATTTGCGTCGGTGCAATCGCATGATCGAGTTATCCCTAAGAATATTTCTTGTGAGAATATTCTTAGGGAACTTCGACAAATTAGGAAGCAGTTTATACTGTAATCCTAGTTGGGTAGGATTAGGCGACGCGTTGATTTATGTCGGTGCAATCCGCATGATCGAAGTTATCCCTAAGAATATTTCTTGTGAGAATATTCTTCCGGAACTTCACAAATTAGGAAACAGCTTTATACTGTAATCCTAGTTGAGTAGGATTAGGCGACGCTGATTTGCGTCGGTGCAATCCATGATCGAGTTATCCCTAAGAATATTTCTTGTGAGAATATTCTTCCGGGAACTTCTCGACAAATTTGGAAACAGTTTATACTCGTAATCCTAGTTGGAGTAGGATTAGGCGACGCGTTGATTTGCGTCGGTGCAATCCGCATGATCGAGTTATCCCTAAGAATATTTCTTGTGAGAATATTCTTCCGGGAACTTCTCGACAAATTAGGAAACAGTTTATACTCGTAATCCTAGTTGGAGTAGGATTAGGCGACGCGTGTTAGGCCTCGAGGGGATTCGCGAGGTGTTATCCTGCCGAATAAACCTTCAGAATCTTTCCCAATATAGCGGAGGAAGTAGGAGCCAATCGACGGACTGATTTGGCACTATTTTGACATCCGGATAAGGCTCTAATTAGGACTTCTAATTAGGGACTGATTTGATTCCTTTTTGGCTATCCAATTGGGCTCCAATTAGAATTCCTACTTGTTGCCAAATAGGAGTCCTTGTTCAAAGAGGATTGGGTCCATATGGGGTTGTTATAAATACCCATAAATCACTTCTTTTTCATGACCTAGGCCGGCCCACCCCTCTCTGTGCTTTCCTCTCGTTTTCATCTCGTCTCTCGCCGTCTCATCTCTCTCAAACAACGAGGTACGTGCACGAGTGTTTTACGACGTCTTTTTTCTTCTTCTTCTTCTTTTCTCTTTTTTTTTTTTTTTTGTGCGTGCAGGTGACGCCGACCACAAAGGGAAAGGGCCTAGGCATCGACAATGGGCTACGCACACTGGCGCCAATACACAAGGGCGGCCAGACTCCTCGGTCACAGAGGCCAAGGCTGGCGCTGGCTGCTGGCGCTTTCTCGCGACTACCACAGGGGAGGCCATACTACAAGAATGGGTGTCGGGCCAAGAAGGCCACTTGTTTAAGGTCACGGTTGGTCTCGCTTGAGCTGGGCACCTATTCTCACAAGGCCCGCGAGCCACGACCTGACCAAACGGCTTCGTTTGAACCTGGCTGATTTTCAAGCGCATATCGACTTTATTTTATCCTTTTGCGGTTTCGATGTGCGTGCGAAGATGTCATGCTCCAAGGGGTCGATCAACTCGCCTGCAGCGTGAACACACACCTCCTTCTTTCGGTGGTGCGCCAGCTTATCATCTTCTCGTGCATATATACGTTGTATCCCGCACCGCTCTCCTTTGTGAGGCGATTGGGAAGAGCCGAAATCCTCCTTTGTGGGGATCGACGCTTCAGATTGTGTACACTCGTTACGACCCCGCTTCGTTCTCCCGTGTGAGGCGATTGGGAAGAGCCGAGATTCTCCTTCGTGAGGATTGGGGCTTCAAAGCTCACCCGTCTCAATATCTTTAACGGGAGCGATTTCATACCGTACCCCTACTCTGTAGAACGGGATATATATTGTCGCTTTGTTTACGCGACTATATTTATCGTTCTCTGGGTATTCGATACGGATATAATCGGCGTACCCGTTATAAAGTCGTGACTCAATCTCATAGGTTTCTGAGAAGAGTTCTACGCCTTACGCTGTTTTCTTTTTTAAGATATTCCTTCTAAATGATCTGTTAACTCTTTGTTCTCTTGTGGTAGACGGATGCTCCGACGATTACTCGTCTATTTCGAAGGCTCCAAATGTCAAGTCTCGATTCTTAAGGTCATCGGGAAGAATACCTCTTTCCACCGAGGAAGCGAACCGCAGCGAGGCAAACACCCGCAGGAGGAAACCAGCGAGGCCTGAGCCTACTATCATAATTTCAGATGATGAGTCTGAGGGATCGCTTCCATCGTCCGATCCGCTGCCTGCCTCACAGCCTCAACCGAAACCAGGGTTTCCCAACCCTTCGAGTATAGGACGCGGGCGGAGGCCTCAAGTTAATCTTGACGGACCACTTCCACGGATTCAACCTATCGCCGAGATTGCCCCGGGCCAAAAATCTGCTGTTCCTGATCCCAGTTCTGTGATGGGTCTCCTTCAGCTGTTGGAGAATGGTTTGAAACAGGCGATCTCTATTATCGAGGTTAGATGGGCGACCTCTATGGACTTCTACCCATTCATGTTGAGTACCTTGGGGGAAATTCAGCGTGTCGGTGGCCCTCAGCTGGCTAACCGTTGTGAGCAAAGGCTCACCAGCTGGCTAACTCTTGCGTATCGTGTGGATAGCTTAGCCTTTTTTGATTCATACAATGAGGTGGGGCGACTCATCGGCGAGGCTCGGATCAAGGCTTCTCGTGAACGCGCATTTCGCGAGAGGAGAATATCGGAGCAAGAGGTTATTTTCGCGAACTCCTATGAGCGGCAGCGTCACTTGCAGCGTCAGATAGACTGGTACCACACCCATGTCAATGTACGCGAGGAATCGGGACCGTTCAAGGGAGAAGACTTTGAAGAATTTCAGCGTGAGTGCACGAGTCGAGCGTCAGCGAGCGTGAAGCAAGTCCTCGAGCGATCGTCGGGAACATCGGCTACTATCACTGCGAACTCTGAAGAGGCACTTGAGAGAAGCCAAAGCTTCGGGTTCGGCGAAGCGGGAGGAAAAACTAGCCGCCGTCAAAGGCGACCTTGCTTCCTTCATTCTTGGATGCGCCAATGAAGTCGATGTCTTCGCGAGACTTTTGTTCTTTGTTCACCCGAATACGTTAGCGGTAAAGTCGGGATGATTGTCATTGATTTGAATTTGCTTACTTCTTTGGCCTAGCGAAATTCAAAAAGAAATGCCTTTTATTTTAAGGCATAATGAAAATCAAAAAGATTACAACTTTTATCCTTAGTGAACAAACACGAGGATCTCGTTATATCGGATCCTTGCTTGCGTGGGTTCTTTACTGTCTTGGGGACTTATTGTGTCCGTGGACCACAGCGCAATTCAATCTGAGTGTAAACCGGGTTGGAACTTCTGAGGCGTAGAGGGGCTCGTTCCGCGAAGCTTGGCGCTGGGGATCACACTCACGAAGGAGAGGATCGCTGCGGGGATCACACTCACGAAGGAGAGGATCGCCGGGCGAGTGAATCTACAAGGAGAAATCACGGCGCTATCCACGAGGTTAAGGCGAAGCTTAACCTAGAGGGTATCGTAGTTCGACCGAGCTTGTTTACCTTCGCCTATAGATCGGCGTCATTTGGACGGCTCGCCCGATGCTCGAACCGTGCGTCGTAGATCTCGCGAGGGCTCTTGAAGTCGCCAAATCAAGCCCAAGTCCCAAAAATCCGACCCTCGAATGAGCAAGACCCCCATTTATACAAAAAGGGGTGCGCCGGCAGAAGTAGTGGCTCGGCCTGGCCGAGCCACCTGAAACGGTGGCGAGGTGGCTTTCGGTAGTCTCCCGAACCTCTGGCGGGCACCTCGGCAAAGTTGGCCGAGCCACCTTATACCAATTTTGGCGCGGCCTTTCGGTCGTCTTCTTGCGTCGTTTTTTCGTCGACTCCCGTCGATTCTTCGTCGATTCTTTGGTCGGTTAGTTTTGCTCGGTGATGTCGCCGTTGTGTTCAAGTCGTGTCGATCAACTTTCGAGCTCAAGCGGTTCGTTTGGTCGGCCGGACTAAGTGCGGTTGATTCCGCTCGTCAGCGTTTGAGTTTAGCCAACTTCGCCTCGTTGAGACTTTTCTCGAACAAGCGCTTCGGATCCGTTTATGGTCCTCGCTAGCGTGGGTGTCTTTACTGTCTTGGGGACTTTATTCCGTGTGGACGCCCGCGTGTCGATCAAAGATCTACGGTAGCGGGGTTATTTCACGAAGGAAATAACAGCCGAAGCGAATGAGATCGACCAAGCGACTAAAGCTCTTCGAGATCAAAACAAGTTTAATCTCGAGGAATCACGTAGATCGAGATCCGATCTCGAACCTTTTGGGGATTATCTCCGCGAAGGATAATAGCCTGGGATTATCTCACAAATGATGATAATAGCCCTTAAGAGTTCGCCGAATCCGGATCGTCGAAGTGATCGGGTTCAGCTCCCGAGTTTGGATCGAGGTGAGAAGACAATTTGGCGAGCTTCCACTTCTCCAAAATTTCAGATCTCAACAAATGAACCCCTCCTCTTATTTATAGCTTTACAAAGCGGATACGGGTCAAAGCGGGCCCAAAAGCCCTCCTACACTAGGTGTCTCGGTTTTGCCGAGACACCTCAAGGTGTCTCGGCCTTGCAGACTACTGAGGTGTCTCGGCCTTAACCGAGACAGCCGACTATCTTGATTGTTTTGATCATAACTCTCTTGTCCGATCTCAGAATGAGATGATTCAAGATGCGTTGGAAATCTGATGAGGAGAGCTACAACTTTTATTTTTGAGCTTCCTCATATTCGAAACTTATCATGGCCTAAATGTGTGAGACATCATTGGTGTCTTGCAGGTGTGAAACAGCCTGGACCCTCTCGGTTGTTTTGCTCTAACTCTCGTCCGTTCTCGGAATGAGTTGATCCAAGATGCGTTAGAAAGCTGGAGAGGATATC
>CM022701.1:39592484-39718296 GCA_012295165.1 Asparagus setaceus | reverse complement strand
CATGGTTACACGCATCGCTTCTTTGTTGAAGCCCGTTGGCTCCATCTGGTCGCCGGCTTGTTCGGGAAAGTCATTTTGTTATTCATTGTTCTCAATTCGCTTACTGCCTTCGTTCCCTACAACAAAATTCAAAAAGAAATGCCTTTTATTTTGCTGCGCATACAATGAAAATGAAAATTATAACTTTTCTCGAACAAACGCTTCGGATTCTATTATAAGGACCCTCGCTTGTGTGGGTTCTTCGCTGCGTCGGGGATTTTTATTCGCTCAGGACCACGCGCATTCCGATCAGTGGAAACCCGGTTCGAACTACAGACGGAAGGGCTCGTTTCACGGGAAACGGCGCCCGAGGGGATCACACTCCACGAAGGAGAGGATCGCCGGGGATCACACTCACGGGAGAGGATCGCCGGAGCGGGTGAGATCTACTAGGAGAAATCAGTCACTGACCAGAGTCAATTGAAGCTCTATTTCGCTGACACGATTGAACTCGGCTCTCGGGTTCTAATCAAAGGCCGACGGCTCGTAGATCTCATGAGGGTTCTCTAAAATCTAAACTCCACTGAAGTCCAAGCCTCTCAAAAAAATCACCAAGTCCAAAATTCCCCCAAAAATCCAAGAAGAACCCCCTTTATAGGATATGGGGTGCGCCGCCATCAAGGTGGTCGGCCATTGCCGGAACCACCTCGGCCAAATTGGCCAGAGGTCAGCCATGCAGGGCCCCACTTGCCGAGTCACCTCGGCTAAGTTGGTAGAGGTGCCTCGCCAAAGTGGTCGAGGTATGCTGCCGCCGCTTTGCGCCGCTTTGTGTTGTTTTCTCGCCCACTTTCGGTCTTCGGGCTTGGTTTTCTCCGGTGATGTCGCCGTTGTGTTTGAGTCCAGATCCGATCAATCTTTCGTGAGCTCAAACGGCTCGCTTGCATTGACGGATTAAGTACGGTTGATTCCGCCTCGGCTTGCGTTTGAGTTCACTAACTCGCCGCCGAGCTTCGGCTGCCGGTTTTTCCACATCGTTCTGCGTTGGCCAGATGCTTCGCCGACTCACTTCATGCGTTCGTCGATCGTTTTATCATGACGCCAATGCCTAGCATGTCAGTTCGCTAAGACCTGGAATTAGGCGGCAGCTGTGAAAGGAGAGAGCTTCTAAAAAATTTTCATGTACGCTCCGGACCCGAAGGGGCCCGCCTTGACTTCCTTCGCTAACCGGCTAGCGGGACTAAACTCGTAGGGTCTCTTTGATGAGAGGGTTTGCGCTCTGGTCGGATGGATCGTCGGTTGTCAACCCACCGTTTACGAGTCTTGTTTGGGTACTGATAAGCAATTTTTAATGCCTACAATCTTCTCTATCTATAAAAGTGGCTTCTCTGTCTGCACAAGTGAGAAGGCTGAGAGAGGAGCTCAGCAATGCCCGATGTAGAAGTCTCACTGTATATAACAATAAGAGGCTGACGGGAGAGATGTCTAACCCAGCAATAGAGCAGCAAACATGTACAGGTTAGACCCTTTTCTCTCAACATGTACATGTTGTTAAGGATAGAGATTGGTTGTTAGGGTTACGGGATGGTTGTTAAGTATATGGATTGGTTATTAAGGTTACAGATTTGCTGTTAAGTTTACGGATTGATTGTTAAGTATATGTATTGGTTGTTAAGGTTGGTTGTTAAATTTTTAAATAATTATAATTTTTTGACTCAGGCACTTCACGAGACGCGGCTGACATTGAGATGGAGAGGGAATTCCCTCAACCTGACTTCTCTGACATTGATACGGAGAGGGAAGGCCCTCGACAAGGGGAAGTCCCTCCAACAGAGGAATTTCCTCCAGCTGATACTTTTACTGACATTGAGAAGCAAGTTTGTACAGGTTATTACATGTGAATTACTGATTGGTTGTTAAGGTTAGAGATTGGTTGTGAAGTAAATGTTAATTACTAACTTTTTTTTTGACTCAGGCACTCCACAGGACGTGGTTGCTAGGGAAGACCCTCCAACAGAGAGTTTACCTCCAGCTGATACCATGGACATTGATACTAAGAGGGAAGGTCCTCGACTAGAGGAAGTCCCTCCTCCACTAGGAGCTGACTTATTTTTTGAGGAGGAAGATGACCACGTTCCTCTCATTTTTAAGATGAATAAGAGAAAGAGGGTCAGACGTGCCCGCATTCTAAAAAGAAGTAGAACAAAAAGAAGAGTGAAGCCTTCCAAACATGTAATTACCCCTTACACTGAGGGGAAGAAGAAGGCAGCCAAAGAAAAATAAATTTTGGGGGAAAAGGAAATAATAGAAGTGGGGGAAAAGGGATCGGAATTGCCTCCTCCTGCTGGGCTACATGGTGATCCCTGCTCACTTTGGAAAACCTTCACGAGTTCTCCTATGAGTGAGGAAGAAGAAAAGTTCAGGAATGACTTAAACAAAGGCATTCCCTTTCCTGAAGGTTTCATCATAAAATTTTATGATGAGCACCCCACATTTTTTCATAATTATAAGATATCGGCAGATGCTGTCACCACTGACTTAAGAGGAGAATAAAGCTCTCAATCATTTCTGTATTTGTAGGTGCAACAAGTAAGTATTTATCTCATATTATAATTTTATTGTTTTTCCTTTAAGGTTATCCCCTTATTGTTAGGTTTACAGCTTGGTTGGCAAGGTTACAGATTTATAGTTAAGGTTACGGACTTGTTGTTAAGGTTACGGATTTATTGTTAAAGTTATGGTTTGGTTGTTAAGGTTACGGTTTGGTTGTTAAGGTTACGGATTTGTTGTTAAGGTTACGGATTTGTTTGTTAAGGTTACGGTTTGGTTGTTAAGGTTACGGTTTGGTTGTTAATGTTACGGATTTGTTGTTAAGGTTACGGATTTATTACGGATTTATAGTTAAGGTATATTAATTGTTTCATTCTTTTTGCAGAGAGATTAAAGTGTACAAATCTCAGTGGGCATCTATTGACAGATTTGAGCTTCTAAACATCTTACGTAGTGGTCGACTTGATGATTCTGTAAGCTAAAAAATTTTCTTAATAATTATTGTTTATCATCTTTTATGTTACTATTATTTATTCTTGTTTGTTTGTCATCTTCTAGGTTAATGAATCGCTAATTGAAATAATACGTGAATGGCAGAATATGCCTCAGAAACAATCATGTCGCCAAAAATATGGGCCAGTCTCTGTTTTCTTTTCAATAAGTATCTATATCTTTACAGAGGTAGGTCTATTTCAATTTATGTTAAAAGTGGCTGACCAGTCTAATTCTTGATTACAGCATACAATATATGTGGAGAAAGGAAAACCTGACTACAAGGGCGCATATGATATCTTCATCAAAAGTTTCATCGATCAAGGAATTACCGACCTATTAGTTCCCATTGTCCAAAATGATCATTGGCATCTCTTGTAGTTTGATCTAAAAAATAATATTGTGCGCCATTATGACTCCTTGGTAGATCGAACTGGACATATGAAACCTGTGATGAACATCGTTAAAGCTTTCAACTACATTAAAAGTGACTTGACGAGAATAATTTGTCTGACTTTTCAATCAATCAGTTCCATCACGAGGTACAAAGGGATTGTATGTTTTCTGAAACTCTTTTTCACGTATGGTTGTTTAGCTTAGGCATTGGTTGTTAAGGTTAGGGATCGGTTGTTAAGCTTAGGCATTGGTTGTTAAGGTTAGGGATTGGTTGTGAAGGTTAGAGCTTCTTAACATTTTTTAATGGTGTATATTTATTTTATGTCTAGGTATGACTGCGGGATCTACGTCTACATGTATATAAAAGCTATTATTCGAGGTAAAATGTCCACGCAACTCACACCTCAAGCTCATAACACATGGGTCATACTTAAGCTAGCACTAAAGTAATAATTGAAGGAGAAAGATGAAAAAAGATCTCGTGTATTTGACGATGATGACATTGAAAGCATCTCTTGGTCATAGATCGCATTTTTTCCAAAAGCCTCGATATTGTAAATATTTAATTGTAAATACAAAATTGTTGTAAAATACAAAATGTTGTATTTACTTACGTAATGTAAATACAAAATTGTTGGAAGTACTAAATTGGTGTAAATATTATAAACATGTTGTATATAATTGTTGTAAATACAGAATTGGTGTAAATACAAAATGTTGTATTTACTTACGACTATTGTAATTATTAAGGAGTTGTTAGATGACAAGAACGTAACTAATGATCTCAAAGCCCCAACCTTAACAGCAAAGCCCTAACCTTAACAACCAACCCCTAACCTTAACAACCAACCCTAACCTTAACAACAAAGGCCTAACCTTAACAACCAAGCCCCAACCTTAACAGCAAAGCCCTAACCTTAACAACCAAGCCCTAACCTTAACAACTAACCTAACAGTGTTCCTAGCTACAACAATAATATTGTTAAGATCATCTCATATAACAATAACACTACTAAGAAGTTGTTAGATGATAATAAAGTAACTAATGATCTCGAAGCTCTAACCTTAACAACCAAGCCCTAACCTTAACAACAAAGGCCTAACCTTAAGAACCAAGTCCTAACCTTAACAACCAAGCACTAACCTTAACAACTAACCTAACAGTGTTCCTAACTACAACAATAATATTGTTAAGATCATCTCAGATAACAATAACACTACTACGAAGTTGTTAGAAGACAATAAAGTAACTAATGATCTCAAAGCCCCAACCTTAACAACCAACCCCTAACATTAACAACAAAGGCCTAACCTTAACAACAGGGCCTTAACCTTAACAACCAACCCTAACCTTAACAACCAATTCTTTACCTTAACAACCAACCACTAACCTTAACAACTAACCTAACATGTTTAACTACAACAATAATATTGTTAAGATCATCTCGGATAACAATAACACTACTAGAAGTTGTTAGAAGACAATAAAGTAACTAATGATCTCAAAGCCCCAACCTTAACAACCAACCCCTAACCTTAACAACCAAGCCCTAACCTTAACAACCAAGCCCTAACCTTAACAACCAAGTCCTAACCTTAACAACCAACCCCTAACCTTAACAACCAAGCACTAACCTTAACAACTAACCTAACAGTGTTCCCAACTACAACAATAATATTGTTAAGATCATCTCAGATAACAATAACACTACTACGAAGTTGTTAGAAGACAATAAAGTAACTAATGATCTCAAAGCCCCAACCTTAACAACCAACCCCTAACATTAACAACAAAGGCCTAACCTTAACAACCAGGCCTTAACCTTAACAACCAACCCCTAACCTTAACAACCAATCCTTTACCTTAACAACCAACCCCTAACCTTAACAATAAAGGCATAACCTTAACAACAAAGCGTTAGCTGATAATACAAAGACATAATTTGAATGCACAACATTATAACAAACATCCCAAAAGGGTACATATTGTTAGCTGATAATACAAAACGTTAGCATTTAATACATATATTTGGCAACTAGATAGGCTCGTTGCATGTTTGTCGATTGTGACCTTCCGTGTGACATCGGGAGCACTTAACAGGATAGGTGTTCAGCGACCTGTTGTTTATTCATCTAGTACATGGTCTTCCACGTCTTTTTTTAGTAAGCGGAGGCTTTAACAGACGGTCTTCTGAAGGTACAGCGCGCTTCTCGTAATCTAGAATAGGATAGAGGACCGGCTCATAAGTTGCTGTGAATGCTTCAACAGTCATAAACCAATCACAATATTGATAAATATCTCATCCCATCCAAGTAATTGCAGCACAAGCGTGCTTACAAGGAATGCGTGTGATATCCCAAGACCTGCATGAACATGTCCGATTCTTCAAATCTATATGATAAGTTTTATTAGATTCAACCTCCACAATATCTGCTGTCGAATGTTTAATAGGTAAGCAGCTTCTATGACGAATATTATCACTCAACACTATCTCCGCTTCTGGACATAAGTATCTAGACCATTTCGCTGTCGTAAGCCTTCTTTCATGCATGTGCTCCATGATTTGCTTTCGTATCGTCTCCACCAGAGGTAAGATTCATAACATTCGTGCCTTTATTATCCAACTGTTGAAGGACTCAGCAACGTTCGAAGTAACATGGCCATACCTGTAACGTTAACAACCAAACTGTAACCTTAACAACTAATCTGTAACCTTAACGACAAAATCCTAACCTTAACAATTAAATTATAAACAATATTATCATACCTTATACCATGGAAATTAGTGTTTGCCCATCTCTCCGGCGAGTAATTCATTGCAGTAACATAAGCCCTTTGATCTATCGCTAGCAATTCTTTCATGTAATCATCCCATTCGGAAATTGTGTACTTATAAGCCGCTGTTTGTAATAAATCACCCAATATTTGAGTGGCATTTGCTTTGTGACCCAACTCCTTCATCTTTTTTTTTTTTTTTGAAATTCTCGACTAGATGTAGAACACACCTTGAATGGAATGCATTTGGAAAGAATTCCTCGACTGCTAACCTAATACCCTTGTCGGCATCAGAAATCATGACCAGTTGATGTGGAGGATCGTAAGGCTTTTCCCTATCATATAGTATGGTCCAAACTCCTTGTAAGAACCATTTCCAATTTTCCTCATTCTCCTGGTCGATATCGCTAATAAGCAAGAGGAAATATTCCTTAGTTGCCATCCTGGCACTAAGTAATATACCTCGAGCGGTCTTTAAGAAATGTTCTATCCAAAATAACAGAGGCCTACATCCAAAGAATGAACCCTTCAATACAAGCATTATAACTTATGAACAACGCCTAAACGCGCGCCATTAGGCCAATAGCAACACCTCGGATTAGTTGCTTGAACCATGGCTTCATACCGCATAAATATAACAAGTAATCACAGTATATTAACCTCATTATTGAACCCTAGTAACGAAGCTGTAACCTTAACAATCAACTAATAACCTTAACAACAAACCCATAACCTTAACAACCAATTCATAACCTTAACAGCCGATGCATAACCTTAACAACTAGTTAGGATAACAGAGGCATGATAGCTAAGGTATAAATACTTATTTAATAATATAAGTATTACCATCTTAGTGAATTGTAAGCCTCATCATCGTCACCGAACAAGTCATGTTGTGCCTTCTCTTTGCTTTGCCACCATTTACTGAAATTAATATTGATGCCGTAATTTGAGAACAAGTCTTTCTTGATATCAATTGGCCAAAGATCTGACCTAACCTTCAAAACAGATTGTATTTGGTTTGCAATGAACTTTCGTGATGCCCTTGAATTGCCAGCATTAGCTCCATGTTGACTGCAAGTGTGGGTAGAGCAGAACTTCTTTATAGTCATAATTAAGGAATTTCGGAGTGGGGAAGCAAACAACATCCAAGGACAATCCAGCTTGTCCCTGAATCGGCAATGAACTCTTATACGTCTTTGTTCATTGTGGTAAAAATCATACTCGAACCTTTTCGCAATTAAGTAGTATTGAAGTGCTAATCTAACTTCATCAGCACTATTAAATTTCTGTCCAATTTGACTTATGGCTGTGTGCCACTCAGCTGGGATCTTGGTTTGGTTGTTAACCATGTCTTCTATCATCATGATCGTGTCTCCAGTGGGATTGTCATTAGGAATACTCATCATTATATGATTGGATGAGTGATGCAGTCAAGATCGCGAATTCTCAGGGATAGTGTTGTAAAAGTGAGGAAAAACTCATAAGGATAATAAAAATCCAAAACCTTAACAACAACCAGCTAACCTTAACAACCAACCGATAACCTTAACAACCAAGCCCTAACCTTAACAACCAACCCATAACATTAACAACAAACCAATAACCTTAACAACAAACCGATAACCTTAACAACCAAAGCATAACCTTAATAACCAATGCATAATCTCGGCAACCAATGTACAAGGTTAACAACCAAGTCATAACCTAACAACCAACTCATAGGGAAATTATAATTGAAATGCTTACACATTTTCTGGAGAGGTTTGGGTGTTCCGAGAAGTTGAGAATTCAGCAGCGGAAGCAGCATATAAGTTTATGTCTGTAAATCTATTACGACGACAATACTCGAACATCAACCTCAAGTCGTCGTCATTATCAATTGCAAAACATAACTTCTTTTCCCTTTCGGATATGAATTTCAGTGAAAGAGAATGCAACGGTATTTTAAGCCTTTGGGACACTTGATACTTCAAGCCAATGATTTTTGTAGACTCGTTGATAACTACGAAAACACCCTCACCCTCATCGTTGCTTTTTGTGTTAGTAACCATGCAAAGGAGGGATCTATCCGTCATTTTGTAGAAAAGTAGTTGAATAATCAAAGAGGATTTATGGAGGATTAAATGGCCGGGAGAGAGTAGTTGGGGTAAGCAAAGAGGATTTATTGTTTCGTGGGGGGGTGGTCACTGTCGATAGAGAGGTAGAAGATGGCAAGAATTTGGAGGGAAATAGGTTTTTCCCCCCTCCAAAACTGCATTCTAATCTCCATTAATGCTACAGTATCTTCTCCTTCTCAGATGGATGACCGGCTGGAGAGAGAGAACCGGTAGCTTGGGGGTATTTTGGTCATCTCATGCTTCAAAGTACACAGGAGGGGGCTAAAGAAATAAAATAAAAGTTTATGGGTGCTTTGGGATCGTTGAAAAAGTCTTTGGGGAGGAGGCGGAATACTTATTAGGGTTTTGGGGGCTAGAAGTAATTTTCCCTTTCTTTTTTTTTAATAGGAAAACACACGTTTGATGCACGTAACAACAACACCAACAATTAGATTTTAGGCTTTGAACGTGATGATACACACACTTTAAATTTCGGCTTTTAAGAGGAGAGATTGAAGGAGGGCCATATACATAATTATACCCTTCAATAGATTTTTTATTTTATATAAATATAATGAAGCCATCACGAATTTAACTTAATTAATACTAGTTAAGCTAACATTATGACTAAATTATCGTTAGTTAAGCTAACATTATGACTAATTATTTTTAAATCTAATTAACTTAATTAATACTAGTTTAGTCATAATCGATAAACATCAAATCAAACCAACATCAGCAAGGGACACACATACAGAGTGTGCGCTAGGGAAGTAAAAACTAAACCAATATATTTTTATTTTATTCGTGTAATTATTCCATCCTATATATATTTAATAGTAAAAGTTTACAAAGGGCTTTCATATTTCTAGTAGAACATGCACAAAACATGCACAAGGCGGTTCGGGTTCGATGAGTCGACTACTAGGTATTGTAGTCGACTAATCTGCAGCGGACAGAAAACAGGTTTTCGGGCTGGGAACGGAGTAGTCGACTAATCTGTATTGTAGTCGACTAATCTGCAGCCGAACGAAGCGATCTTTGGTACAGGAACGAGTAGTCGACTAATATGATGTAGTAGTCGACTAATGCAGGCGGTCAGCGGGTTTGGTTTTAAACCCGGTTCGTTTAGAGTTTATAAATAACCCTAAACCGATTATTTGGATGTTAATAAGCACGATTTGGAGCAGCTTTTCAGAGGGTTTTGTGCATCTTTGGAGAGGAGATCTTTTGAGAGATTGAGAAGTTTGTTTTTAGGGTTTCTTTATGAGAACTTGTAATCCTAATTTGTATTCTCTCTTTCTATTAGTGGAAATCCCCCTCCTTACCCGAGTGGGCGTAGGCAACTTGCCGAACCACGTAAATCTCGTCTTTACTCTTTTATTGTGTTATTTGCTATCGTTTGTGGTGGTTTCTCTCGGCGGTTCAGCGGTCAGCCCAACAATTGGTATCGAGCTATTGTTCAGTTGGAAGTGGTGTAATTTCTAATTTGAGGAGGTGTTCGGTGATTCACGAGAGCGGATTCACGAAGACAAGCAGAGGATGGCGTCAACGATGAATCGATCAAAGTGGGAAAATTGAGATTGAAAAGTTCAATGGGAAGAACGACTTTTCTTATTGGAGGATGCGGATGAAAAACTTTCTAATTTACAAAAATTGCACAAGGCTTTGGATGGAAAGGAGAAGAAGAATAAGGATATGTCCGATGAGGATTGGGAGGAGTTGGATCACGGAAACAGTCGATTATCCTATGCCTTGAGAGGGATGTAGCTTTCTTGGTAGATGGAGAGCTTGCTTAGCGTGTGGAAGAAGTTAGAGGGTACCTTCATGGAAGAGTCTAACTAACGGATCTACTTAAAATCCAAATTGTATACTTGCAAGATGGAGGAGGGCTCATCAATCCGGGAACACATCAACAAGTTTGATAGGATCATATCAGTTGAAAGACATAGATGTTAAAGTAGGAGGCGGAATACTTATTAGGGTTTTGGGGGCTAGAAGTAATTTTCCCTTTCTTTTTTTAATAGGAAAACACACGTTTGATGCACGTAACAACAACACCAACAATTAGATTTTAGGCTTTGAACGTGATGATACACACACTTTAAATTTCGGCTTTTAAGAGGAGAGATTGAAGGAGGGCCATATACATAATTATACCCTTCAATAGATTTTTTTATTTTATATAAATATAATGAAGCCATCACGAATTTAACTTAATTAATACTAGTTAAGCTAACATTATGACTAAATTATCGTTAGTTAAGCTAACATTATGACTAATTATTTTTAAATCTAATTAACTTAATTAATACTAGTTTAGTCATAATCGATAAACATCAAATCAAACCAACATCAGCAAGGGACACACATACAGAGTGTGCGCTAGGGAGAGTAAAAACTAAACCAATATATTTTTATTTTATTCGTGTAATTATTCCATCCTATATATATTTAATAGTAAAAGTTTACAAAGGGCTTTCATATTTCCTAGTAGAACATGCACAAAACATGCACAAGGCAGTTTTAGGGTTGATAGTCGACTACTAGGTATTGTAGTCGACTAATATGATGTAGTAGTCGACTAATATGATGTAGTAGTCGACTAATATGATGTAGTAGTCGACTAATATGATGTAGTAGTCGACTAATATGATGTAGTAGTCGACTAATATGATGTAGTAGTCGACTAATATGATGTAGTAGTCGACTAATATGATGTAGTAGTCGACTAATCGGCAGATCGAAAACGGTTTGGTTTTAAACCCGGTTCGTTTAGAGTTTATAAATAACCCTAAACCTGATTATTTGGATGTTAATAAGCACGATTTGGAGCAGCTTTTCAGAGGGTTTTGTGCATCTTTGGAGAGGAGATCTTTTGAGAGATTGAGAAGTTTGTTTTTAGGGTTTCTTTATGAGAACTTGTAATCCTAATTTGTATTCTCTCTTTCTATTAGTGGAAATCCCCCCCTCCTTACCCCGTGGACGTAGGCAACTTGCCGAACCACGTAAATCTCGTGTCTTTACTCTTTTATTGTGTTATTTGCTATCGTTTGTGGTGGTTTCTCTCGGCGGTTCAGCGGTCAGCCCAACAATTGGTATCGAGCTATTGTTGATTGGAAGTGGTGTAATTTCTAATTTGAGGAGGTGTTCGGTGATTCACGAGAGCGGATTCACGAAGACAAGCAGAGGATAAGCGTCAACGATAAATCGATCAAAGTGGGAAAATTGAGATTGAAAAGTTCAATGGGAAGAACGACTTTTCTTATTGGAGGATGCGGATGAAAAACTTTCTAATTTCGCAAAAATTGCACAAGGCTTTGGATGGAAAGGAGAAGAAGAATAAGGATATGTCGATGAGGATTGGGAGGAGTTGGATCTGGAAACACTGCCGATTATCCTATGCCTTGAGAGGGATGTAGCTTTCTTGGTAGATGGAGAGGAAACGGTCATGGGCGTGTGGAAGAAGTTAGAGGGTACCTTCATGACGAAGAGTCTAACTAACGGATCTACTTAAAATCCAAATTGTATACTTGCAAGATGGAGGAGGGCTCATCAATCAGGGAACACATCAACAAGTTTGATAGGATCATATCAGATTTGAAAGACATAGATGTTAAAGTAGGAGGCGAGGATCGGCGCTTCTACTATACGTCTCTGCCGAAGTCTTATGAGAACACAGTGCAAACAGAGGCTTGTGGGAGAAAATCGAAGATGGATGAGACTAGAACGGCACTTCTAGCGGACGATCTTGAAGATCGCAACTAGTGACATAGCCAGGCGATAACGAGGGAACAAGCGGGGATTGTTTGCAAGAGGAAGGAGCAATGGCGAGGAAAAGGCAAGGGAGGAAAGTCTAGATCTAAATCAAGACCTCTTGCGGGAAAAGGATGTTTCAAGTGCGGTGAAGTTGGGCATTTCAAAGTCGGTATCCAAATAAGAGAGTAGGTGGAAAGAAGAACAACAACAAGGCTGAGAGGAGAGGGCAAGGAAGAAGCGAGCTACGTTTCGAGGAAGGGGCGATAAGGAATGCTATGTCGTCCGCGGTGGCGAGGAGATCTCCGGAAGTGGATACTTGATTCGGTTGCTCCTACCATATGTGTCCAAATAGGAAGTGGTTTACTACCTGAGAGGCATTGATGGGAAGCTGTATTGATGGGGAATAACCATGCTTGTAAAACAGTGGGGCTAGGTAATATCAAAATCAAGATGCATGATGGAGTGG
Organism: Asparagus setaceus; assembly: GCA_012295165.1. Taxonomy (NCBI): domain Eukaryota; kingdom Viridiplantae; phylum Streptophyta; class Magnoliopsida; order Asparagales; family Asparagaceae; genus Asparagus; species Asparagus setaceus. Next base: position 39,705,782 of record CM022701.1, on the reverse strand, counting down.
TTCGAACCTTGGCGGATGTGAGGCATGTTCCCGACTTGCGGAAGAATCTTATCTCGGTTGGTGCTTTGGACTCCGGTGGTTGCGGGATTGTGGCGAAGCGGAGTGAAGAAGGTTGTTCGTGGTTCCTTAGTAGTGATGAAGGGTGTTCACACGGTAATCTATAATGACGGTGATGTGGATGCGGCGGTTGAACCGCTGAAGTGGTGGAGACCCATGTGAGCACACGGTTATGGCATAGGCGGCTTGGGCATATGTCGAGAAGGGCCTAGTTCGCTTGGTAAAGAGGGTCTGGCGAAGAATCGAAGGAACCGGCATGGATTTTCGCGAGGATTGTGTGTATGGAAAGTCACCAGGTCAAGTTTCGAGCAGCAAGTCTAAGAGCGAGGGATACTAGATTATGTGCACACGGATGTTTGGGGTCGGCTGAGACAACTTCAAAGGTGGTTCCGGTATTATGTCTCGTTTATAGATGATTATTCTAGGTATGCTTGGATTTACTACGAAGCATAAGAATGAGGTGTTGAGACATTCAAGAAGTGGAGAACAATGGTTGAGAACAGGACAGGAAAGAAATTGAAGACGCCGAGATCGATAACGCATGCAGTATCATGATGGTGCTTTCAAGGAGTTCGTGATCGGAAGGAATTGTTCGACACCGATACCAGTCTACACCACGCCAGAATGGGGTCGCGGAGAGATCAACCGAACACCGGGAAAAGGCGCGGAGTATGCGATCTTATGCGAGGATTGGGCAGCGAATGGTGGGCGTAAGTGGCTACAGCTTGTTACATTGTGAAACCGTTCACCACATTCGACATTGGATGGTGATACACCCTATAGGGTGTGGTCGAGAGCATGCGATTATGATAGGCTCGAAATTTCGGATGTACCGCCTACTATCCGTCAACGAGGAAAGCTTGGCGAGGGCCAAGAAGGCAATATTCTTGGGATATGCAAAGGCGTAAAGGCTATCGCCTTTGGTGTACGGAAGATTCAAAGTTCGTGGTCAGGGGATGTTACCTTTGATGAGAAATTCATGATTGCTAGGGGTCCAAGGATGATGGTGTTATGGCCGGTGAGACTTCTAAGTCTCGGGTTATTGAAATAGAACCTAAAGACCAACTAGGTTCTAATCATGCTCAAGTGGGAAGTCGGGGAGATGATGAGCTTGGCGGAGGAGGTTCAGCAGAAAATACACAGCACTACAACAACAAAGAACTCGTGGATAATTTGGCTTCCACTAGGCCAAAGCGAGCATACAAGGTGCATCAAATCAGGGGGGATCAACCCCTAAAGCACTATGGGCAGGCTAATATGGTTGAATACGCACTCGGTGGAGGAGGACGAGCGGTCTCCTTCAAGGAAGCTATTCGGGACAAGGATAGTGAGAGTTGGTTGGCTGCGATGGAGGAAGAGATGGAATCTCTTGGAAGAATCATACATGGGAGGTGGTCCCATTGCGTAGGAAGAAAAGCTATTGGTTGTAAGTGGGTGTATAAAAGAAAGGAAGATCTTTGAGCTTCGGTGGTGTAAGATACAAGGTGAGGTTAGTGGCTAAGGGTTTTGCCTGAAAGAGGGTGTGGATTACAATGAGATATTTTCTCCGGTGGTGAAACATACTTCTATTCGGGTGCTATTGAGTATTGTTGCTCATGGTGATTTTGAGTGGATCAACTTCGATGTTAAAAAATGACCTCTTGCACCTGGAGACTTGGATGAAGAGATCTACATGCATCAACACGAGGGCTACAAGGTTGAGGATAAGGAGAATCATGTGTGTCGTTTGAGGAAGTCCTTTGTATGGATTAAAGCAATCTCCCGGCGGTGGTACAAGCGATTTGACTCCTTTATCTTTGAAGCATGGATTTTCCGGCGATCATGATTGTTGTGTTTACATTGAGCTTAGCGGAGGTAATTTTATCTATCTTCTTTTGTATGTGGATGACATGCTTATTGCTTCTAAGAGCGGGGTGGAGATAGATAGGTTGAAATCTCAACTTGGTGAAGAGTTCGAGATGAAGGACATGGGTCTTGCTAGGAAAATCACGGGTATGGAGATTAGAAGAGAGCGGGCGAATCGACGATTGTTCTTGAGTCGAAGGGCTACATAGGCGGGTGTCCGAGGTTCGGGATGCAAAGTGCTAAGTCGGTGGTGACTCCATTGGCTCCACACTTTAGGCTTTACGGTAATCAATCTCCCACTCTACCGGAAGAGAAGGCGACATGGAGCGTGTTCCCTATGCTAGTGCGGTTGGCGTTTAATGTATGCAATGGTGTGTACACGAGATATTCTCAAAGCGGTTAGTGGTCAGTGATTCATGGCGAATCCGAAAGGCGACAGAAGGAAAGTGAAGTGGGTCCTCGTGTACTTAAAGGTACAGTTGATATGGTCGTGTTTTGGTGGAGAAACATGTCGATTGGCGGGTTTGTGGACTCGATTATGCGGCGATCTAGATAGACGACGATCTACTCGGTTATGTATTCAAGATACATGGGGCTCCGGTCGGTTAGCGTCGATGTTACGAGCTCTGATGGCACTTTCTACTACAGAGGCCGAAACATGGCCATGGCGGAGGGAGTGAAGGAAGCATTGTGGTTGTGGGGTCTTCTAGGCGATTTGGGGATTGGCGGAAGCGTGAACTTGTGGTGTGACAAATGAGTGCAATTCACTTGGCGAAGAATCAGTTCATCATGCTCGTACCAAGCATATCGATGTCGGTATCATTTTGTGCGGGATGTCATAGAGGAAGGTGATATTTCTCTCATGAAGGTGCACACGAATGAGAATCCAAATGGACATGTTAACCAAGGTGGTCACGGTAGTAAGTTTAAGCATTGCTTGGACTTGCTTCATATCGGCTTCGTGTTGATTTGCCCAAGAGGGCATGGCCCTTCTGCATGGGAAGGTGGAGATGATTTGAGGTGAACTACGGTGAGCTTGATCCCGTGGAGGGTAATGAGGGGCCGCGTGTAGTGACGCACCTGGATTGGCCTCGATTGGCTAATGGTGATCTCTAGATGTTCTTGGTGTTCTTGGTGTTCGGTCCAAAATTTGAGGTGAATCAAATGATGTACGAGGTGGAGAATTGTAGAACATGCACAAAACATGCACAAGACAGCAGTTCAAGAGTCGACTACTAGGTATTGTAGTCGACTAATCGTATTGTAGTCGACTAATCGTATTGTAGTCGACTAATATGATGTAGTAGTCGACTAATCGTATTGTAGTCGACTAATATGATGTAGTAGTCGACTAATCGTATTGTAGTCGACTAATATGATGTAGTAGTCGACTAATCTGGGCAGATTCAGAAAACGGGTTTGGTTTTAAACCCGGTTCGTTTAGAGTTTATAAATAACCCTAAACCTGATTATTTGGATGTTAATAAGCACGATTTGGAGCGACTTTGAGAGGGTTTTGTGCATCTTTGGAGAGGAGATCTTTTGAGAGATTGAAGTTTGTTTTAGGGTTTCTTTGTGAGAACTTGTAATCCTAATTTGTATTCTCTCTTTCTATTAGTGGAAATCCCCCCCTCCTTACCCCGTGGACGTAGGCAACTTGCCGAACCACGTAAATCTCGTGTCTTTACTCTTTTATTGTGTTATTTGCTATCGTTTGTGGTGGTTTCTCTCGACGGTTCCGCGGTCCGCGCGCCCAACACTAGCCAACCGTAGGAATTTGGGTGATGATCCCATCAGATATGGAGTCCACAACAAGAAACACACGGTTGCAGCAATAGTCTTTGTGGTTAGGGGTGCTTGTCACAATCTCAATATCCGTCACATTTGGGTTGTCAAGCTGTATAATTATCTTTGCTCTCGTATACGCCCGAGCCCCTAGTAATTCTCGCCATGCTACCTTTCCTGCATTAAGAACATTAAAAATATTAAAGATAACGATAAAAATAATAAAAGCATACATCTATTAGTTTACTTAAAGCATTTTTTGCTCATGTGAGTCACAATTTTAAGGATCTAAGAAATACTCTCACGGCTTATAATCCTCTTAAATTCATGGAAGGGACCAATTTGACCAATTAAAAAAATCCGCATTCAGCAAACTTTCATGTTTTACTACCCCAGCACCTTTTATATTCATGTGTTATGTATGAAAAGTTTGCATGAAAAGACGATAAGATGGTACGTAAGAGACTATTCCTCATGCAAGGATTTCTTATAAAACAATGGAAAGTGTGGGGTGATTTATTCATAATTTAAAATTTTATCTCAAGTTTTTATGCTTGTTTTAATAGAAAGTTGAATTAGTAAACGAATGAGATATGTTTACAGAGATCCGAACATATCTTGATAACTGTTTTAGGCAATTCTTTTTCATGTATTACTTGTTAAGGGTGACCTGGACAGTTAGGAGATTCCAATATGGCTCCCATGACCTTGGGTTCGACTCTAGACTGAGTTATAAGAAAAACAATAAGATGTATTTTCATTTCGTAAATTGCACTTCAGTAAATTCCCCTGTCGGAAAATATCTATTATACTGTAGAAACTTGTTGGGCAAGAAAAAATGAGCAAAGTTGTGAAAAGCTAGGGTCAACGCAAATAAGAGAAACCTTGAGACCAAAAAGCCCAAAATATAAGTCTAATTCTAAAGGAATGTCTATCGAAAACGACAGAAAAATCTTACCCATATATGCAAGGGGTATTAGGGTCACAATTGTCCATTTCCTCTATGTAGTTTTCGGCTTAGGGGGTGTTTGGTTCACCACTTTTGGGAAAAGTTTTTGAGAAATGGCAATTTCGTAAATAAAAGTTTTCCTATAAATCAGTTTTCATGTGTTTGGTTCGATCAACTTTATGGAAAACATTTCTTAAAAGTACAATATTGTAGGAAAACAACTTCCTCCCATTTTGAGAGGAAATAGACCAATCGACACCCCTCCTATTATATTATTAATCCGTACCCGACCCGTTTTCCCATCCAGAACCCATTTCTCTCCCCAATTTCGGCTAAAACCTAGGGTTCCCTCACTCGATCTCCGCCCTCTTCTCGATCTCCGCCCTCCTCACGAACTCCGCCCTCTCGTTTACCCTTTCCTCCTCCTCGGCTCTCCCACTCCGCTTCCACCTCGCTTCATCCGCCGACCGGCCTCTCGCCCACTCCGCGTCAATCTTCACTGCACTTTTCTTGGTGAAAGATCGACCTAGTTCTTGTGATTCGAGACCATTCTTTTGATATTAGTATTTTTTTCTTAGATCTTGTAATTTGACCTAGTTCTTGATGTCTCAAAAATCCCTTTTCCCAAACCGAGCATAACAAGTTCTTGTAATTTGACCTAGTTCTTGGAATTTGACCACAAACCATTCTTTTGTTATTAGTATTTTTATGCTCTTCTATTTTGTCACAAAATTTACTCCTAAAATTAGTTATTAATCATTACTGCAATGTTTTTACTTGAAATTCATTGAGAACTCATGATGTTAAAAGGATATATTACATTATTAGTAGCATTCATTGATGACATTTTGAATGAGAATGTTGAAGTTGATGAGGAGAATGAGGAGGTGACAAATGAAGATGATACAAACGTGGTTGACTACACTCAATTTAGGACACAAAGAGAGGATCGTGATGCAAGAAATGAATGGAAGGACCTTAGGGATCAAATTGCATGGGCAATGTGGGTTGATTATTGTGCAAAGTACAAAAATGGTGATATCACGGAAATTGGCTTGTAGTTTTAATATTTATGCATATTTCTTTATGTTTTTTAATATTTCATAATTGTGCTAGTATGGACAATGTAATTTTCATCTCTTTCATTGTTGTAATAAGCATTTATGTATTGTATGCCATCCTTAATTGTGCTTCTATGGATTATGTATTCAATTATGAATTAACTATCTTAGATTGTATTACAAATTGCATATAGGTATGTCTAACAAAGAGGGAGAAAAGCAACAAACCCCTTCACTACATGCATCTTCAAGCGGTAGTAATGTCAACTTTATGCCTTATCAATATCAACCGATCATTCATACAAACAATGCCGAGTTCTTTTCCACAATTCCCACCATTTGAAGGGAACTATAGTGGAATGAGCCAACAACATGTGTCATACACAAACATGTTGAATAGTCCCCATGGCTTGTATATTCCACAAAGTGACGGCCCACAACAAATGTCACCAAATACTGGTGAATCAGGTGGCCCTCAAAGCAATATCATAGATGTGAGTCAGGAGGTATCACCCTCCAAAAAAACCAAAAAATTGGCTCACAAGAGGAAAGTGCCTGCAATGAAAGGAGCTACTAGCCTTAATTCCAAGGGGGTTTCCAACATGTGGTGGACCGACGAGCATGATGCGGAGCTTATACCCTATCTTGCAGAGCTCGCGGATAGCCATTTGAAGGTTGATAAAAACTTCAAAGTTGAAGCTTACAAAATGGCAGCTATGAAGTTGAACATGAAATTTAAAACCATCTATACTCACTATCATGTGACTAATCGCATGAAAACTTGGAAAAACCGGTTTGAGCATATGAAGGCTTGCACCAACATAAGTGGTGCGGGGTGGGATGAGAAAAACTGTATGGTAACCCTAGATGAGGAGACACTTATAACATGGGCTCAGGTATTAATTCCATTTTTTATAATGATTTGTATTTATTTAGATGTGAGAATCGTATAAAAATTTTTACACAATATTTTCCACCTTTTGCAGGACAAAAATAACTCTAAGTTAAGAGGATACATAAACAAGCCTCTTCCTTACTACAAGCATTTACAGAAGATCATGGGCGATGATCAATCTCGGGGTGAATTTGTTAGGCCAGTTTATGATAATATTGGCTTTAACAATTCCATTCCACTTGATGATGATGAGGGAGGCATTCCACATGAGAGTGAAAATGAGCCTCAATCTGATGCTAACACTACCCCGTCTCCACTTCTAGAAAATCCAAGCATGAGTCTAACACAAAGCCTTCCTCATACAAAAAACCTCGAAAATCCGATGATGATGAGTTGCTACGTACCTTTGTTGAGACAATGACGGAGTCAATTAAAAATCAACATGTAGAAGTAGTACATTGGACTGAAAAATTAGCTGCGGCTTTGAAGACTCATAGTGACTCATATAGTGACGAATTCCTCGACAAGGTCTTAGATCACTTATATGAAAGTGAGCATGCGGCAAGAAGGTTTTTCATCAAAACAAAAGACGCGCAAAAGAGGTTTATAGCAAGTCTTGCGGAGGCTCAAGGGTGGGATACATCCTCAGTTTGAAAACTTGGATGTGATATTTTGGGTTTTGTGATATTTTGTGCAGACTCCACTTCATTTTGCTACTTCACATGATTGACATTTACTTTGCGTTCATGTTGCTAAGTACTAAATACGTACACATACTTATATTTTGTTAATTGCAAACTTTAGATGTTGCAATTCATTATGCTAATTGTTGTTGTTGGCTATTTGTGCTTAGATTGAGATAATGCTCGGTGTGAGCTTTAATGATGGATGGCTTATGTTGGCACTCAAATCTGGTATGGGCTCTTTTCATTCATGAGTATTTAGATGGGCAATGATGAGGATAATTAACTGATAATGCAGCTTATAATTATGTTGTGATGTTTAGGCGAGGTTATTTTGTGTGGAATGAATTCCCTCAAAACAGCAGCCTACGTTACATCATAATTTTATAGGCGAGGCATTTTTTATGACAACTAGAAATTTATCCTGAGCTCTAATAAGTATTCATGGTTGTTTAGGGAACTATTGTGGTTTTGAGCTTGTTTAGCTCTATGTTGTGGTTTTGTGGTTTTGAGCTTGTTTAGCTCTATGTTGTGCTTGTTGAGCTTGTTTAGCTCCATATTGTGGTTTTGAGCTTGTTTAGCTCCATATTGTACTTGTTGAGCTTGTTTAGCTCCGTGTTGTGGTTTTGAGCTTGTTTAGCTCCATATTGTGCTTGTTGAGCTTGTTTAGCTCCATGTTGTGGTTTTGAGCTTGTTTAGCTCCATGTAGCTTGTTTTGGGTTTTGAGCTTGTTTAGCTCCATATTGTGGTTTTGAGCTTGTTTAGCTCCATATTGTGCTTGTTGAGCTTGTTTAGCTCCATGTTGTGGTTTTGAGCTTGTTTAGCTCCATATTGTGCTTGTTGAGCTTGTTTAGCTCCATGTTGTGGTTTTGAGCTTGTTTAGCTCCATGTATCTTGTTTTGGGTTTTGAGCTTGTTTAGCTCCATGTTGTGCTTGTTGAGCTTGTTTAGCTCTATATTGTGGTTTTGAGATTGTTTAGCTCCATATTGTGCTTGTTGAGCTTGTTTAGCTCCATGTAGCTTGTTTTGGATTTTGAGCTTGTTTAGCTCCATGTTGTGGTTTTGAGCTTGTTTAGCTCCATATTGTGGTTTTGAGCTTGTTCAGCTCCATATTGTGGTTTTGGTTTTTGAGCTTGTTTAGCTCCGTGTTGTGGTTTTGAGCTTGTTTAGCTCCATGTTGTGCTTGTTGAGCTTGTTTAGCTCCATGTTGTGGTTTTGAGCTTGTTTAGCTCCATGTAGGTTGTTTTGGGTTTTGAGCTTGTTTAGCTCCATATTGTGGTTTTGAGCTTGTTTAGCTTCATGTAGCTTGTTTTGGATTTTGAGCTTGTTTAGCTCCATGTTGTGGTTTTGAGCTTGTTTAGCTCCATATTGTGGTTTTGAGCTTGTTCAGCTCCATATTGTGGTTTTGGTTTTTGAGCTTGTTTAGCTCCGTGTTGTGGTTTTGAGCTTGTTTAGCTCCATGTTGTGCTTGTTGAGCTTGTTTAGCTCCATGTTGTGGTTTTGAGCTTGTTTAGCTCCATGTAGGTTGTTTTGGGTTTTGAGCTTGTTTAGCTCCATATTGTGGTTTTGAGCTTGTTTAGCTCCATATTGTGCTTGTTGAGCTTGTTTAGCTCCATGTTGTGGTTTTGAGCTTGTTTAGCTCCATGTAGCTTGTTTTGGGTTTTGAGCTTGTTTAGCTACATGTTGTAGTTTTGAGCTTGTTTTGCTCCATATTGTGCTTGTTGAGCTTGTTTAGCTCCATGTTGTGGTTTTGAGCTTGTTTAGCTCCATATTGTGCTTGTTGAGCTTGTTTAGCTCCATGTTGTAGTTTTGAGCTTGTTTTGCTCCATATTGTGCTTGTTGAGCTTGTTTAGCTCCATGTTGTGGTTTTGAGCTTGTTTAGCTCCATATTGTGCTTGTTGAGCTTGTTTAGCTCCATGTTGTGGTTTTGAGCTTGTTTAGCTCCATGTAGGTTGTTTTGGGTTTTGAGCTTGTTTAGCTCCATGTTGTAGTTTTGAGCTTGTTTTGCTCCATATTGTGCTTGTTGAGCTTGTTTAGCTCCATGTTGTGGTTTTGAGCTTGTTTAGCTCCATGTTGTGGTTATTGGTATCCCGATTTTGGGTTTGTTTAGCTCTATATTGTGTGGGTTTGGGTTCTACAATGAGCTCGGTTTGATTTTGTATGGATAGTTGAGGATGGATTGATTTTGTATTCATGTATAGTTGAGGATGGATTGATTTTGTATTCATGTATAGTTGAGGATGGATTGATTTTGTAGGATTTGATCATGTAAAACTACCCGTTAATATATCCAATGTAAAGTCATAAAAAAGATTGTTGGCAATTTTCTTAAAAGTTTTCATATTCAACCAAACACAAGAAAAGGAAAACTTGACATTTCTTAAAAGTACAAGGCCCATTTTCTTCTTTTGAACCAAACACAAGAAAAGTAAAAGTTGTACTTTTTAACTTCTCAATATTTTATTTGGGTGGAAAACATTTCCCACCAAAGTAGGTGGAAAACATTTCCATAGTTGAGTTTTCCATGAACCAAACACCCCCTTAATTACGAGCCTCTTTGTGAGCTAAAACTTTATTTTGATATCTCTTTCTCCTACTAAAAGGTATGGGACCCACCTAGAGCAACTCTTGGGTTGGCTAAATCCACTTTACCAAAATGCTAGCACTAGTTGCCTTTGGGTCTTGGGTTTTTTCTCTATTTAAGTCACAAATATTTCTTCACACTAGTCTACGTGGGACTAAGGTGTGGTGTCTCATAATCATCCCACCTTACAAAGACGACGACCTCGTCGTCGTGACATGACAATTGACACATCCCAGTGTCATTGCCAGGCGATGTGGACTCTAGAAGTGTCTCCTATGAGCTCTAGAGGTGGCTCTCACCGCGCTCACACGGTGTAGTACTTAGCCCCGCATAGCACTTATGTCCACACTTTCGGCTGGCAACTGCTCTAATACCATTTTGTCACACCCCGGACCCGTGGGCTCGTTGGCGCGTGCAAGTCGTGGGACCCACCGAGAGCAACTCGTGGGTTGGGTAAGTTCACTTTGCCAAAATGCTAGCACTAGTTGCTCTCAGGTCTTGGGCTTTTCTCTATTTAAGCCATAAACATTTCTTCACACTAGTCTATATGGGACTAAAGTGTGGGGGTGTCACATTTTCTATTAAAGTTCCTGAGTTTACTTTATCGTCCAACTAACATACTTTCGCTTTCTTTAGAGGTTTTTGAATTTTGAGGTTATAAGATTAGTTTGGATTTTTCTCTCTTTCTTGATGTGGAAGTTTCTGAGTTAGTTTAGTCTCATATTGACATTGAAGTCCAGTACAAAACAGACTCACATTATATATATCATGTACCAGCCACCAAATGGACTGATAAACAAAATTTAACCATCAAAAGTTATCTAAAAGATTAAAAACGACTCCTTCACTAACAATAATGAATTTCTTGATAGGATCATATGTCGAACTAAAACATGTATCATCTAGATTAGATACAGATTTATGGGGAAAAATGAAATTTGGAATGAAAAGAAAATATTGAGCAAAAAATTGTAAAAGATAAACATACCAAGTGTAATAGTAACATCATCAACAAGTCCCAGAGCAAACAAAGGGACCAAAAAGCTACATGACAGGAATATTGTAATCCTCTCGCACACTATTCTTGAATCTGGTTACGCTCTTTACTAACCCTAGATTGCAAAAATAGCAACTCTCTCCTTTTCTCTTTGGTTTTTCCTCCAACAATAAAAGACTATATATAGAGAAATTAAAACCCTATCTCTATTTTAACTTCCTAATTAGAATATGATCCAAACTCATTGTTATTATAAGGCCCAATCTCCTAATCACGATAGACCTCTAATCCTATTCAACTCTTATGAAATTATACAAAGAATCAAAGACACAATCCCTACACCATGCTCGTTTAGTTCATCCAAAGAAGTTGGGGTTGCATGGTCTTTATGGAGTAAGGATTCAATGACACCTCATAGAAAGTAGTTATCTATACTATTCACGAACGGTTAGAGGGTCAGTTTTGTAATTCTAACTATTCTATCAATGGTATAAATCACCACTCTCTTACAGGGGTGGTTCTGATAGGATCTCTACTAGTTTTACGATGGAAATCAAAGCTAAAGCTTGAAAAGGTGTGATCTTTGTGAACAAGGAATCATTGTTGGCTCTTTCTTACAAGGTTATGGATGAGGAGGAGAGGAAAAAGGAGGAAAATGTGTGATTTTTAAAAGGTACGATAAAAAGTTTCTAAAGCGTGTGGCAATGAGATGGTTTTTAGTAGTTATGAGTCATTATCATGATGAGTACTTGAATTAAATGATGAATAAACTTGCTTTTGTGTTGAGTTTGGGTCCATACTAGTGAGAGCGCATTCAACCACTCCAAGTTGATTCCAAACTGAGTTGGGTTGGGGACTAAGGACCAGTTTCATATTATTGTTTTTAAAAGTTTTTTTTTTTTTGAGAAGCGGTCAATAATGCGGTTTGGTTAAATTTTTTTGGTGTTGAAATTGTTCTTGTTTTTAAGTGTGTGCGCTTTTAGAAGCAGCTTTAGAAAAGCAGTGTCTGATTTTTTAGTTTATGTACCATATATGGGCTTTATCTTTTGACAATGATATTTAAACACAATTTACGAAACACTTAAACTGCTTTTGAAAGCGACTTTTGATATATGATTACTAAAAATTACTTTTAGCACTTTATATAAGTTGCTTTGATATGCTACTTATATAAGGGATTTATTATAAGCTCCAGTAATATCAAACTGATCCTAAGCCATGTATAAACTAAGTAGTGCATGCAGAGTCGAGTTTTATTGTTCTAAGTTGTCATGGAGTTTCTGAACAAACTAGTTTTCTTGGTTAGTTGCGCAAACATGCGAAACTAAAAACTGCATTTATCCCCATCACATCTAAAAGTAAAAGACTAATAGTTATTTCCAATATTTCCAATAAGCAATAATTTAACATGCGTAGTCTCATTTTCTTCATCCCAATCTCAGCCCAAAGGATGAATTCTCTTTGATATTAACGAGTAGGAAAAAATTACGAGAAAATTAAAAAACATTTAGGCCAAGTCCTATTTTACGTTTAAGATTTGATCTTAGCAAAAGTGAAGGATCCAACTTGACTTCATTATTATGTTTAGGATTAGATCTTAGACAGGACCGAAGCTAATGTTTTCATCTTGATCCAAGATAGACCAATGCACATAGGTAACAAAATATATCTATCTATACTATATATTAAGAAAAGCTTAACTTTTAATCATTGTAGCCATATTTTTAGAATTCCTAAAACACCCTTCTATATGAAATGAATCAATTCTAAATGTCCGAACACTTAAAGAAAAATGAACAAAGATGTCCTCATAATGAACAAAATCAAAGGGAATGCTCTAAAACTTATAAGAAATCACATAATACTCTCACTCTCTTTATATTTTTTGTTATGCATGCATCGAGTGTACTAGAGTACTAGTAGATAATGAATAAAAAATATGCTTTGATTTTCTAGTGATTACATATAAAGTCGTGTCATTATACATGCACCTATGCCTAATAAAAGATTCACTTTGATTTCCTTGTGATACTAATCATGTTATGGTTAAGATACGGAATAATGTGTCTACAAATATCATGAGCATAAATACATACGGTGGGTCCCACGGCTTGCACGCGCCAACTGGCCCACGGGTCCGGGATGTGACAGAAAACATCACGTATATTTCAATTTGGAGAGTTCATATAAGATAACAAAGATTGTTAGATAATATTGAGGGAAATAATGTCTTTCCAAATCAAGCAAGAGAGAAAAATCTAAACTAATATTAGAACCTCAAAATTCAAAACCTCTAAAGAAAGCAAGAGTAGGTTAGTTGGACGATAAAGTAAACTCAGGAACTTTAATAGAAAACATCACGTATATTTCAATTTGGAGTTCATATAAGATACATATCAAAGATTGTTATATATTGAGGGAAATACTGTCTTGTTATATATTGAGGAAATACTGTCTAATTAATTAAGATAGCGATGATCACATAAACTTGACCTAGAGGCCTATAATTTTAGCATGGACAATCATATGCAAATAATAAGAAAAAGTGAAGATATGGTTCCCATTTATACTTGTTCACATTGCTCTTTTGGCCAATATAAGATAATAATGGCATAGTGGCAAGTCTGCAACGTAATATATGATACCAAAAGATAGGTATATCGGGAGGTAATTAATATGTGATTAAGATAGGGATGATCACGTAAAATTTGATTAGGAGGTCTTAGATTTTAATGTGGAAATTGAAGTTAATAAGAAATAGGGATGGACAATTGTTCGTTTATGTCGGTCCTTGCTTTGTCCTTTTTGCCAATAATAAGCATAGTGGCAAATCTTGCGACCTGCAACGTAATGTCAAGATTTTGCATGTTGAAATGCATGCTTAATTTTTGTGAATGCAGGTGCTTGGAGGAATATGAACAGTTTAGAGTGTGTGCGTTAATGCTCTGCATATAGGGCAGAATATATTTTTCTTCTCTTTTGGAATTGAATTGAATATCTAAAGCATACATGCAAGGGCATTTATAAATAGAAAAGCAATCTAGTTGTTCCATTAGCAGCTGAATGTGCCCAGAGAATTCTCTGTGTATCCATCATCAACCTTCATCCTACTGTCTGAGTTCTACTATATATAAGAAGTAAATCCCAAGTCAACATCTTTTCTCCCTTGGCCATTTTTCATGAGCTGGGTTTACACCGCGGAACACTAAATTCAAGAAGAAGATGATGAAGCCTTTACGAAGAAAGAAAAATGGTTATTGTTATTGATCTTTTTGCAGTTCTCCTCAAATTGCTGACATATTGGAATACTCAAAACACATGGTGTTTTTTTCCCAAAACTGACAAGATATCATTGCATGAAAACTTATCCAACCTGGTTCATTCTCACTCCTCCAGCCGGGTTACAAAGTTGAAAAGAAGGGATCCCAAAAGGGCTAACAGAAAGTTCGGGGTGGGAGCTGGTATGATGTACGACGAAATGCCAGGCTATCGATGTTGTTCCTAAATGTTACTTAGGAAGGGTGGCATTGTAGCCATTGGCTGTATCCCCAGAGCTAACAAACCGTGTTTACGAGACTGGTCCTGCAAAGATGTAGTTGTTGAGCCACGCCACAAAGGCCTTTGCCATTCACATATTTACGGAAGTTATAGGAAAATGGACTGAATTAAGTTCTAAACTGGATTGCTTCAATCCTGTGCTTTAGCTGGAGCTCAAATCTGCATTTTCCATCCTCCACCCTCTTCTATGGTGAATTGGTGCTGTTTTCTCTCTTTTTCTGGCCTGTGCTTGCTTCCAAAATTTGATTGTATCTTGATTCCGTAGTATCCTCTCAGGTTCAATCTTGATCTCCTGTCGAATGGTCACATGAAATCTTGTGACCAAATCTTAGTAGTTATTCCAAGCAGATTACTATCTAAGATAGCTTCTAGTTCATCAATCTCCTCTATGTAAGTAGGTGGATGAGCTTTTACGTCAAACCTTCTCCCAGTTTTCTTTTTACAAGCACTGCTACACGGAATAAAACAGGTTGTATAGAAGCTTCAGCTGGCAGGGCCTATTCTGTATGCAACCATCCGGTTTCTGCGAGCTTATGTGTTTGTGATTTGCTGCACTCAGTTACTTATAGGATTGCAACCTCGATACCCCTAATTCCCACTTCAAATGCCACGTCAGATTCTGCAAGCTTTCCTTCAAAAACTATAATGTAATTTCTCTAGAACACGATGCTTCATCAGCTTGAACTCTTGTGGATTTAGGTTCATAGTTGAGCAAATTAGGTGGTTATGTCCATATTCTGCTTCAAAAGGCCTCACTCGAGTAGACATTTCATGTAAAACTATACTAGATTTCAGCCATTCCTTAGGTTTTTTTAAGTGTCTTAAATACCCTCACATTGTCCATATGTTTTCAGAGGACGAGTTCTACTCAATTTGAAGAGTTCTTTTTAAAAATGTAAGGGTAAATATGCGGTCCCTGTCACGCATAATGGATCTTGGCATCCTACGTAACTTTACACCCCATCAATGAATATATATGCTACTGCCAGAGCTGTGTAAAGATGAGACCTCGATATTTTGAGAGGCGCCTACTATCACCACATATATCAGTTTATAACCCCTCATTTCGACAAACCAACTCTAGAGTTCATAGCAATCTTTTCGCATGTCTGTTTAGGAGCAAAAATTGCTGGAGTAACCTTGGAGGAGCTAATTTTCTCCCTTGCTTCTCTGACAAATATCACCAGAGTGTACAAGCTCCTATATTTGTCAATAGAATGACCTTCTAAGTCTGTTCATTGTTCCGGACTTTTGGTTACTGGTGAATGTTCAGGGGTGGGATTGCTACCATGCTCACGATGCAACAACTGTTTAAGAGGATGAGCTGCCCCTGCTCTCAACATTCGATTCCCTTTCTTATAGTACTTTACTCCGTGTTCCTCATGAGACTTCTGCTTCTCTAATTCCCCCTTTTCCTCATTGGCATCTAATTCTTGAAAATAGGATCTTCTACCGCTATATCCTTGATTGTGCGTATGATACAACTCCCTCTAATTCCCTTTTTGATCCAGACAACTCCAGTCCCTGTCATAGACCTCACTTTTATTTTCATTTTTTTTTAAATTGCACATAATTTGCAGACATCACATTCAATAGCAAAATCTTAAAGAAAGTGCTCAATAATCTATTGGAACTCTCGTTACTTGATTGATTATCAATTTATGATTATACAGAATGATCTTTAATCACTTTCTATAAAGTAACTTTATGAACTGAGATGCCAAAGCTCGTTCTTCGTATTTTGATTTCTATCTAAATTGCATATTAAAAAGTTGGATTTCTTTTTTCAGATTTTCGAGGAAAACAATAAACATATATAATGCTTACTGGGTGCTAAACAGTTCGGATATATCCGAACCGACCGCAACCGTATCCGATAATGATGCAGATATGGTAGCTAAAATCTGAAACCGACTAGATACGGTTTCGGTTTCAGATATGATTTTCTCTTTTTACTCGGATACGGTTCCGGATACGGTAATCAGGTTCAACTAGCGGATACGGTTTGGATGTCCAGATGTTCATTTTAAGAAAAAAAAATATGAATAACAATATAATGCACTTGCCGGGATTCAAACCTTGGCCACTTAGTTATAAGGCAATTAACCTAACACTAGGCTAAAAATGAACCTGCTATATATCTGATTCTCATATTACTTAACACAGTTTGCGTTTTTCCCACTACCCTCCACCGTGTCACTAAAATCCTAGTGCTATAAGCTAAATGAGACTGTTATAGTATAGACACTTATTCAAGGTTTAGATTAGATAAGTGATTCCATCTGTATGTACTATCTTATTCTATGTGATTATATATTTTTTGTTATATCCGATATATGTCTAAGTCATATACATTTCCTAAATATCTGATATGTATCCGTGATCGTAACCGTATCTGATTCTCTAATATCCGAACCGTATCCGTTTCCATTTAGTGCGGATATGGTCTTGACTTTTTCTAACCGACGCATATCCGTATCCATATCTGTATCCGTATCTGTTTTTAGTAAGCGGATTTGGATGTGGTAAGTGTCCTATCCGAACCATATCCGGACCGAATGCACCCCTAGCTGCATGTCATTCTTCAGGGATGGATGGCTGGTCCAATCTACCACAAGATGTTTGGATGCTAATTGCTCAAAAGTTTAGTCTTCTTCGTGATCTCAACTCATTTGCATCATGCGTGTTAAATGGCGAGATGTCGCAAAGGAAGTTAGTGGAACTTTTCTCTATCGACCGCCAGTCCTCATGTTCCCTTTCAAGAAAGAAACCCATACCAGAAACTTCCACGATCTCTCAACAAATTCAGTATATAGCATTAATCTCCCTGAACTGATGGATTTGTGGAGCTTCTAATGGTTGGTTGGTAATATTGGATGATAATCAGAATATTGAGCTTCTTACTTGAAGACCAAATTGCAGCTTCCACAACATCCAGCCATACAAGATGATCAACATATTATATAACCAGTCTTCTGATCAAGCTATATGCGAAAAGTCATTCGGACAGAGAGCTCCAACTCAAATCAAGGAAGTTCTGCTATTTCCATTGTATCAAGTGAGTGGACACTAGCCATTTGCAGAGCTGGAGATGATAAATGGATCGACATAGAGAGTACGGAGCCGATCAGATATCGAGATATTACATGTTATAAAGGAAAAATATTTGCGATAAGGGATGGGGTTTCATTAGCTGTTGAGGTCATTCAAAACTTTAATAAGATCACTATGGTTAATGCTTCCGAAGATCCACTTATAATAAAGGAAACCATTTTTCAAAAATATTTAGTGGCAGCAACAAGCGACTTATTACTGGTGCTGAGAGTTTCACAGGTTATGAATTACATGGAGGGTTTATTTATTCTTAAAGACGCACATGTTTCATGTTTAAAAGCTAAATGAAAGCATGAAATGTTGGACTAAGGTTGACAATTTAGGAGATCGGTTGATATTCGTTGGGGGTAATCACTCTATTTCGGCTAAAGTTTACGGACTCGATGGTTGCAGGTCTAATTGCATTTGTTACTTGTAAGATGAAATTGTGCATGACAATGGTGTTGTCTTTTTTTTTTTTTTTAGGAAGAGGGTTGTCATTTTGAAAGTGGTTTCTTCTGCTTAGAAAATGGACACATCAGCCATTGCTGAAGGAAGTTTTATCATTTTGGTCTGCACCTTGTCATGGGTAATCTTTCACTTCAAGGAAACTATCGAACAAAACAGAAGCAAAATTAGAAGTCGAAATCTTAAAATATGCGTATAATTAGAATTCACCAAACTACAGGTTGAGCGCATGCACTTGATGTTTGGGCCCACACATTCAATGACACGCTACGTAGATAAGTCATGCATCCCCTTCTTGATCCAAGACTCCACCCGATCAGGTGTGTGCGCTCGCTAGGGTGAGCACATGCGCTCGGATTGGCAAATTATAGTTTTCTCACAATCTATTACATTCTACTATCACATACTCTGATTAATCTACATTTCATGAATTACCCATTCCTTAGATTCATAGTGGGAATTATTTATAATTAGTTTGAGCAAATTTTATCAAGAATCTAAAGAGAAATCTTAGCATTTTGGTATTATCCAAAAACATACATTATAATATGAAAATTAGCTAGCTAGAATAAAAAACATGCAACTTATGAACAAGGATGATTAAAACACATGCCCTAAGGTAAGGATCTAACAAGAGGAGATAGAGATGCTTGCATTGATTGATATTGATTTGCGAAATCCAGGTTTTCTCCTTCGATATGACAAAACTCGCGTTTTTACCTAGCACAAAAGATTCTAGATGAGAACTTGGATCTAGGATTCAAACATTGAGTATGAAAAAGGAAGTTATCTTAGCTTGATCTATGGTTTGGATGGATGATGAAACCCCTCTCTCTTCTCTTTCTCTTGATGTTCTTCATCAAAGGTCTTCTCTCCCTTAAAACTCACTCTTTTCTCTCTCAAACTCACTCTCACTCTATGGAGGTTGCCCTAAACTGAAGCTAGGATTTTTAGAAGAGAAATCTACCATGCCTGGGCATGCGAGCCTGTTAGCGCGATATAAGCCGTGGGACCCACCAATTGTAACGCGTTGTCTGGCTAAATTCACTACTAAAAAGTGCTAGCACTTGTTACACTTGAGCATATCTATTTAAGCCACTCAAACATTTCATACTTTCCTGATGTGGGATAAAACACTTAGGGTTCTCACAATCACCCCACCTTACATATGTGACGTCCTCATTGCGACATGACAATTAGCACATCCCAGTATCGACAAGCGATGTGGACTCTAGAAGCGGCTCCTACGGGCTCTAGAGATGGCTCCCACCGTGCTCATGTTGTTAGCACTTAGCCCCATATAGCACTTAGCTCTACACATCCGGCTAGCAACTGCTCTAATACTATTTGCATGCTCCAGGCCTTCGAGCCCATTAGCACGATATAAGCTGCGAGACTCACCAAGTCTAACGAGTTGTTTGGCTAAATTCACTATCAAAAAGTGCTAGCATTGGTTACACTTGAGCCTTGGGCATATCTATTTAAATCACTCAAATATTTCACACTTCCCCGATGCGGGATTAAACACTTGGGGGTCTCACAAAATCTCTCTTCTATTTATAGTCTAACACCCTTATTCTAACTTCCTAATAATTATGATAATGTCACTTAGTATTAATACTCTAATCTAACCTCAGTATTAATACTCTAATCTAACCTCTCTAAACTCTTGGGTTGGCCCCCTTGTCACCCTACCTCAAGTTTAAAACTGTAAAGATGGTTTGATCTAACTCAGATGAGAGGTACTTGGTCTCAGGACTTTTGGCCAATTCAGTCAAAGATATTGGTATCTATATAAATACGGGATACAATTTTAGGTCGGTGTTACACCATATACCGCTTATAAATAATTTCATCCTTGAAATTCCAACTTCGTCACTCTTACAAGGCTTCACTAAAGTCTATTAAACTCTTCACTATCCTAGCTACTGTCTAACTTCTAGTAGCCAGTTACAACTCTCATCTTATCCTAATACTCTCTCTCATCAAGACTCTCCAACAGACTAAAGATATAAAGGGGGATGTGTAGGGAGGGTAGGTAAAGATCTAGAATTTTGGGCAAAACTGATAGTGGGTAAATAAAATAAAATTGCAAGTGCACAACTATCAAGTTATGGTATAGAAAGATGTCGATCCCACGAGGAAGGTGTTGTAGGAAATAATCTAAATTGGTTCCTAGAATTGTGTGTGGACAATTTGGAGTGAGAATGTGGAGTGATAAAGAGAGTGGGTAATTATTTGCAAACAAAAGAAAACTAGATCAAGAGGGGAGAAAGAGAGATAAAGAAATTAGAGGAAAATAAAATCAAGAAAACAAATAAAAGAAAATAAAGAGTACAATGGAAAAGAACAAAATCAATAAAGAGAAATTTGATCAAAAGAGAAAATCACAAGAAGTAAAAGATGGAGAAAATCAATTAGAAAAATGAGGAATCGGAATTGAATCCACTAGTTGAATTCATTTAGGATTTATGAACTACTCTCTTTTATCATATTTTACTTTAGATTTATTAAGCATAGACTATCAAACCACTTACAAAAAACAGAACCTATCAAATTATTATCCAAGTAAAATCAACATTTATGAAAAGAATAATAACTAGATATTAATTCCGAATTCATAAGCATATCCTATCAAATCACTTACGATAAGCATAGATTATCAAATTCTTCTTCTATCAATTAGTGCTCTAGTTGATTATCCTAAACATGATCATTTTGAGCAAAAGAGAGCAATCCATAAATTATAAAAGAAATCAAACTAGTTTCATACAATTCTAGAATTCCTACAAGATTTTAGTTCCACATTTTAGAAATTAAAAATAAAGAAATAAAATCTAAACTAGAGAGCATGAAAGAAAGAGAATAAAAATACAAGAAAAATAAAACTAATTACAAAAATATGAATAAGAACAAGCAAATAAAGATCTAAACTATGAGCATAAAAAGTAAATTTAAACTACAAAATAAAAGAGCATAAAAGAAAATCTAAACTATGCAAGAAAATAAATCTATACTACAAAATAAAAATGCAAGAAAATAATAAAAGAACATGAAAATAAATCTACTCTACAAGGCATCAAAATAAATCCAATCTAATCTACCAACATAAAAAGAAAAAGACAATAAATCCAAAATAGGAATATCTAAAGCAAGAAAATAGAAAAAGAAAATGGAAAATTTACATTGCAAGAGGGTTCTAGCCCCTTGAAGATAAATCTTTATCTTCATCTTTATCTTCATCAATCAATAAAGAGAAGAAAATAAAATTTTAAAGAGGTAAAAAATTTATTAATTACAAATAAAGTTTATAATTTTGGAAGGTCTTCTCAATTAATAGCAACCCTTCTCTCCAAATGGAGTTTTATAAATGCTCACTCTCTACCCCTATTTATAGATTATTATAATTAATATTGACCCATAGATTAAACTTAATCCCCAAGTTACACAATTTCAGCCTTTGATTTGTAACTGTTTACTAGGTACCGATACTAGTATCAATACAACTATCGATACTTGTATCGATATCCGTATCGATACTTCATCAGCTTCTGTTCCTTTGGTTGAATCTCTCTTGTGTGGGCTTTCATGGGCTTCTTGGGCTTCAACACGGATTGAGAGATGAGATATTTGAGTTCTTCTTGGGCTCTTGTTCTTTAATCTTTTATTTCCTGCAAATTAAGATAAAAGAATACTTATTAGCAAATATTTTATTCAAAATAGATAGATAATGAGGGTATAAAAGTGTAATAAAATATAATGATAAAAAACTCTGAAGAAAAAGGGATGAGAAACGCAAAGAAACAACTTCGTGGGTGTGTGTGTGTGTGTGTGTGTGTGTGTGTGTGTGTGTGTGTGTGTTGGATAATTGAGTGCATGCACTTGGACAGGAACATGATGTGTCACGTGACATCAATAGTCCAACCTAATGTCAAATTTTATAGATGTGTTTCACATTGGGAAAACTGAGCGTGCGTGCTCGGCTTGCTGGGTGCTCAGGTATAAATAATTTTGGAGATTTTCTTTCACCCCAAAACACAAGCGCCCATGCTGATCTCTCACATCTTTAATCATACTCTGGTAATCCAACCCCTATAGTTTCCACAAACTCTCCCAAACACTTTTTCTAACAACTCTAAACCAAACTCCACTCTTAAAACCCACTATATCAGGCCCTATGTCTCCAAAATTCCCAAAACTTCTCCTCCAAACCCTAGGTCTAATATCCAAAATTCCTTCATTTAAACCCTAATTTCTCATTCCAAACCCTTCCCAAAGGTCTCTAATGGCTCCTAAAGGTGAAGATCCTTCATCTTTCCCCAAGACAAAGAAGGTATTGGCATCGAAGGGAAAAGGTGCCGCCGATCTTTTTGTCCACTATTAATCAATTTTTCTAGATAAATTTTTCTTCTAACCTACTATTTTTATTAGCACATATTATGAAATTCAATTTCATGATTATTAAAATACATTTTCATTATACTTAACATACATGCTAATTATATCAAGGAAAAAGCATAAATGCTAAATGCACCATTTATTTTGGATTTTCGATATTTCACTCTAATATGTGAGTCTTATGGGAGTATTGGTTCATTTGTAATATCATACTCATTTTAAAAGTGGGAGTTCTAGAAAAGTTTTATTTCTGAAAATGCCCTTTAGCTTTGATTAAATTCACCAATTTACCATAGTATACCATTTAAACCTTTTTACCAATTTTTATTAGTATATTGTACTGAGAATTTAGAATCTCAGAAGTCCCTAATCTAATCAGAGTTTTCCCTCTCCATCGGTTACAATTTAGATCCTTCAACCCTTTTCACTGTCTCTACATTCATCAATGGCCAATCAATTTATAATCATACTTATTATTGTACTCATCGTCTTAGATGCAACCCAATTTATGTTTTGAAAAAATTAGAATTTAGAGCGATCGCGCAACACCATCGTTTCCATCATATCTTGAAACGTTCCCTCAAGTTCCCTAAACTGAGATTTAATGCAAATTCAAGAAGGTGATAGATATTAAAGCATCAGGAAGAAAAAAAAATTTGGGAAGCTAATTATAAAAAAAAAATCATACCATTTTTAACTTTGATTTTGATTTTGAAATTTCTTCGTATGTACCCTCTCTTTCTCGATTTTTAACTTTCTTGAATGTTGCCACCTGTGATCACGCAGTTTTGGTTGCTAAATTTTTTGTGGATATGTCTCATTAAAAGTATAATATCTGTTAAACTATGGGCTGAACTACATATGTGAACAGCACTATTACACACAAGTCATTTGTAGATACATTTCAATGAAAGTGTAACCCTTGAATAATTATTACCAAGTATATGATTGCCATTGCATCAGTGGTGAAGGTGATTTCAAATCAAACAACCAATTTTAATCAATTGAAAGTAAACACTTGAGGGAGTGAAGAATTTATACTGAGCAATGTGTTGTGGGTCCAGCCCAATCGGGGCCTACAAGGACTAGGTCAAGTTGTTTGAATCCTATCAAGAAAAGGATGTGAAAAACCAATTCATAATTTGAATAGGAATGGAGGACCTAGAGATAAATTTTCTTAATTAAAGAAATTTGGCTTACGAGAAACCCTATAGTGGTTTTTTTTTCCGAGAACAGAGAGCAAAAATAGGTGGGCGCTGTTTTCAAGGTGAGGAGAAAGAAAAAAATAGAGGAGAGAAAAAAATTTGAGATTTGGATTGTTCGGTTGTCAGATTCGATTAGCCGTTTTCTTCATAATGACGATGTCGTCAAAGGTACGGTGTTGATTTCCCCACATATGTTGGAGATTTGTGGTAAGACGGGTTTTAGGATTTTGGTGTCCTAGAGGTAACACTACATTTTTCTCTTGTGATTTAATCCTCAAGTTTGGGTGTAGCCTTGAGGATTTGTACTCCTGATTCATAGTGATATATTTCTCTCTGGATTGTCTCATGGACGTAGGCACGATTTGCCGAACCACGTTAAATCATGATGTTTGCTTACGTGTGATATTTTTCGTTGGTGCCGTTAGTTGTTTCTTGTATTTAATTCTGCAGATAATCTTCATAAAATTCCTAACACAATGTAGATTGTAAGAATTTTAAAAACTATACTTGAACTTCTTGCTGAAGTCCGAGCCAATCAAAATCCTTGTTACAACGAGACCTTATCTTTGCACACTTGACTATATCATTTCACTAAGAAAATAACGAAGAATTTGAACAGATACTGCACACTTAATTAAAATGTGTTTTGATGATGTCTAAAGTTTCATCAATTTTGTCGAGAAGTCCTTATTTTGATAGAAGCCTACAACAACGAGTCCAATTCCCTTCTGATCAGAGGATCAGTAAAATGCATTTTTAAACTAAACTTAGAGATTATGACTTTTTTTTAATATGATGAGTTTTGTTAAACTCAAAGAATTAATTTCTGCCTGTGCCTTGATTATGACGATTTTTTTTAGAAAACTTACGACGATTTTTGTTCTCAATCTGTTGATGAAGTTTGCGTGTACTATCATATTGTCCATTCCTGAAGTAAATTTCAAGTATAAATGCATTATGATGCAGATTCTGAAGATGAAATATGTTACAACAAAGTACATGTCTCTCCCTTGAGTACATTATATTTGCTTGCTCCAACGACTATAACCATTGGTGCAAGTTTTGCAACCGTTTGGACTGACTCAACCCCAACGCGATTTGCAACAATAAGTTTCTCATTTGTCCTAATGGTTCCAACTATTAGGGTCATAATCAGCCCTAATGGTTCCCAACCCTTGGGGCAGGCCGTCTTCGTAGCAGTGAATCTAACCTTATTATTACTTTTGGCTAATTACATTTTTTGCTATTAATTATAATTCATTTTCAAAATTTGTTTTATATATATACAAAATCAGCTAAAATCTTTTGTACTTATGAGAATATTTGTTGGCAATTTATGATGTATAACTAGCAAGCTATCAACAACTTGTGAAGGATTGACTAAGTTTTTAAGGAAAGTTGAACAGCAATATTCATTATTTAAGGACAATCGTTAACTAAAGGATATTTGGTTTGTGGATTAATGTTGTTGCATGTAATAGATTTTGAAACATTTATATTCAAAATCGTGTTTGTTTGTGATGGATATTAAAGAGGATTTATATGAGGGATAAAATCCAATCAAATATGGTTTGATTGTACACAAATTTTGTTGAGAATATGTGACTAAATTCACAAATCCGGTTGAAATCAGCATGATATTAGGGAATTATATTTGATGCATTTACCATATGTGGCAACCATAAATCCATGTATAAAAATGATAAATAAATAAATAATGTACTTGCTAAAATCCATAAATTTTAATTTGTGGGTCCTATTTTAATCTAATTCTGTAAAATGCATGAGAAAAACAGCCCCTAATTCTCTGTGTATTTCAGGCTCAATTGGATCATTTATAAGAAAGGACAGATTTTTTGTGCTTCTTGTTTAGTTAGAGGGAGGATAAGGGGAGGTATATGACTTTTCTTATTTGGTTGAGGGGATGGGAATGAGAGGTGAGTTGATGAGTTAGTTAAAGTACAATAATATCTTTTTGTGAGAGTATTTCTTGAACCATATTAATAAGATTGTCTTTGATTTTATTAACACAAAAGAGAATAGAAATAAAAGAAAAAAATCAGATTGCCTATGATTTATAGAAACAAAAGAGAATGATATAAAAGAAAAAAAAAGTCATTTCAACTCAATGGTTAAGCTTTTACAAGATAGTCTTCGGATAAGATAACTCACTAACTCTTTTTATCGCTACTTTGTTTTTCATCTTCGGATGAAAGCTTTTATCGCTTCTTTTCTTTTTTTTTCCTTTTTCTGAGAGAACCGAGAAAGAAGAGATGGTTAAGTTAGGATTTTGATAAAGGATCATATAGTTAATTAGGTAATTATGAGATATATGTAGGTTGAAAGAGTAATTTTAACACAAATCTTCTCAAACTCGCTATCGCTCCATGTCCCTGCAAAACAAAGAGATTTTCTCTCTCCTCACTTTCAAGTTCATGTTTTGTTTTCTCTCTCTTTACATAACTCTACCTCAATTCCACTTCTAAAACCTCCTACCTAATGGGACTTTTAATTTTTGTTCTTACTTTGATCTACTTTCCCTCCTACCAAACTAAGTCTTAGTCTCTAGCTAGCATTGTTTTAAATATCCATTACATGGCACGATATATCATTTTACAGGGCTTGTCACAACCGATATGTTCTCTAAATATCCTTTATCGATCTTTTGCTATTTTGAGTGATATATTCCGTTATGTCCAATATATCAACCAATATGTGGCTAATATATCCTTTTATATGGTTTGTCATAAAATAAAATTCTACATTTGGTCATTTTTGGGCAAGATATCATGATTTTCCTATTATATCAAATGAAATTTTGGCCTAAAAATTAGATGAAATGTTGCAATGTTGATTTGTACTTTTATTTATTTTATAAGGTTGATTAGTGACCCTAAACATATATTATTTACAATTTGTATGCTTAAATTTCATTAAGTATGTTGAGATTATATTTTAGTGCATAATACTATATATGCAAACATCCATAATGGCATGCTAATATTTACCACATATCCCCAATTTTTTTCCGTATCCTTGTCGATATGAATTTTAGCCATCGATTTTTCCACGATATCCGATATTTAAAACCTTGATAGTTAGTGCTAGGAAAATCCATATACTAAGGACCCTTTTGATAAAGATTCACAACATAACCTAAAGGGAAATCTTGCTGCATTTTTTATTAGAATTTTTAGTAAGTGAACAGGGAAGAAAAACAATAAGAATACCAAAAGGAGGTTAGTCAAGTAGAACTCAAAACTAGAACTAGGACAATTTTATGGGATAAAATTTTATATTCTTACTCAACTAGAACTAGAATTAGGATAAAGTTATATTGTGCTAGTCAATTAATTGGAACAAAACTAGAATTGGGATAATTGTACAAAATTATCCCACTTTTCTCATTCTCTACACAAAAGCGGTAGTTCTAACTCCCAAATTATTTCAACTTTTAAGCTTAGAACTAGTTGGTAAAAAGTAGAACTCTCGAGGGAGTTAGTCAAATAGAACCCAAAAATCGAACTAGGATAATTTGTGAGATAAAATTTTATAGCGTTAGTCAACTATAAGTAAAACTAGAATAAAATTTTACAGTGTTAGTCAACTATAACTCTAACAAAACTATAACTGGGATAATTATACAAAATTATCCCACTTTTTCTTTTATACAAAATGAGAGTTCTAGTCTTTTAAATTATCCTAAATTTTAGCTTGGAACTAGGTGGTAAAAACTAGAACTCCTATTTATTTTATTATTTTTTATTTTATATATTTCTTTTTTAGTTTCTTCTTTCCTACTATGGTCATCACCATCATCGGACCATGCATGAGTAAGATCTCGTCCCCTCTTAGTCATCTCTAATATTTTCTTTTTATTGAATATTATAATTATATAATTAATTTAAAACTAAAGATTGTATCAATCCATAATGTATTAAACAATAAAATTGAGAGATAAGGAAAAGAGATCTTAGGGAGCAAAAAGGAAGGAAATCTGAAAAACTTTTGTTTATACTTGTACTATAATAATAATTAAAAATAAAAAGCTACAACATTTGTTATAATAATAATTGTCAATATCTTATAGTCTAACTAAAATTTAATTAATAGTAAATAACATGCTCGTAAACAATTATCAATCACTAATAGTAAGTTTAAAATACATAAATAGTATTTATATCCTCAAAATGCATAAATATATATTCCATGATTATAAAAATTTATCCCACATCATTTTGTCAAAATATCCGTTCATAAAATTGTTCCTATTTATCCCACTAAAATATCCCACGAACAAAAATTATTCCACTTTAACAATTATCCTACTTAGCATGAAAATATCACAATTGACTAACATCCCCTTATTTCTTTTATTTTTCTATTTTTCATATTTCTTTCATTTTCTTCATTCTCTCTTTACCTTTGATGGTCACCGCCATAACTAGACCTTGTCATCAAATTGAACCACCTTTCCTCTTACTCCTCTCATTTTATGATATTTTCTTTTTACCAAATATCATATCTCTATAATTAATTTAAAGTAAAAATTAGTAGCTTCATAATTTGTAAAATATAATTGAAATTGAGATATGAAAAAAGAGAGTTGGAGTCAAAAAGGAAAAAATAGAAAAAAATTATTTTTTGGACTTCTATTATTATTATAATAATTCTAAAATAAAAAGCTAACAATTATTATAGTAACTATTAGTCTTACCAAAAGTTATTCCACAGTAACTATAACATTATAAAAATAATTATTAATTAATAATAACAAATTTATAAAATATATAAGTGGTAGTTATATCATCAAAATGCATAAATTATATACTTCTCAATTGCACAAATTATCCCACAAGATATCCCACTTTAAAAAATTATTTCCAATTATTCCACTCTTAAAAATTATTCCACTTTAACAATTATCCCAATTATTATGAAAATGTTCAAGGTAACTAACCCACCCTAAAGAAGAAGCCTCGGTTATACTATTTGAGACCTTTCTTATCACAATGCATTTTTCAGATATGACGAGGATGATGAGAGGACCTTGTAGTCACTCATCACTAGCACAATGAGTTTGGATAGAGTTTTTCGGGAGGAGAGGGGGAGGGAGGGGTAGGTTTACAATGCTAACCCTCCTAATATTGTGTTTGTTTACACTTTTTAGTTAACAAGGGGAGGGATGCAAATTAGAAAATTCAGATACTTTCTCAACCCTCCAAAAGTGGACGGATTGGGAGAGGATGGGAGGGGTTTCAAGTGGAATTTTCTTAAAATTTCAATATTATCCTATATGAGAAAATCAAAAGTGTTCTTTCTTATTTTATTAAAAGGGCATAGTGGTCAAGTAGCTCCCCTTCCCTTTCCATCCCCTACCCTAAACAAACACATATTATAGTGTACCCTCCCACCCCCTCGTTGTGTATCCAAACACAAATGAATACATTCTACTCTTTTCTTTTCCACTCCCTCTCATTGGGTTTAAGTCAATCACTCCCCTCCCTTCCCCTCCTTTGTATCCAAACCGACCGAAGCTTTTATGCATTAAGGGGGTGTTTGGCAACTTGAAAGTCAATTGAAATGGTGGAAGTCCCTTTTTTTTAAAGTGACAAAATGTATCAACGTCAGCATACAAGTGAAATACATTGTTTGCTTGCAAAACAAATTATTGTTGAAACTAGAAAATTAAAAGATTGTGTGGCATTATCCTGTTATTTTTTTATTTAAAATTTTCCAAATCCTTTTCAAAGTAGTTACATAACTCTCTTCACTGCTAATTTTTTTCTTCTTTTTTAAATGTTTTTGAAAATGGGGCGTCATCAATTTTATTTCAGAAACATTGTTCCCAATACATTTTTCTTCAAGGAAAACAGATAATAGAATGCATAAATGATGCAAAAATCCTTAAACTAACCTGAAATCTTAAAAGATTGCTACTCCAGTTTGACCCAACAAAAGATGTAGAGAAAAAAAATATGAAGCTCTGGTATAAATAGGTGACTTCTAGAGAAAGAAGACGGAGGGAATAAAACCTAATAGAGGGAAAAAGAAAAAAAAAGTTACGTGGGATGAGAAGAGAGGCGGGAGGATGAGAAAATTTTGGTAAGAGACGGAAGCAAATAAAGAATATACGATTAAAGAGGCTTGAAAATATTAATAATAAATACGGTATTTTAATTAGAGTGGTCCCCACTTTTCTCACTTTCATCTTACTTCGGAACTTTTTTGAGGGAACTAAAATATGTATTAAATCTAATGTGGATTCAATTTAACATTTCACTTTCAAAATCACTTTCAATTAAACAAACACCTAAAGTGCTAAATACATCTCACTTTCACATTTTCACATTTCACTTTCGTAGAAACAAACACCCCCTAAGTAGAAGAAAGAACTCAAGCAAATAACAGAAGGTTTTCTGCGTGTGGAAATAACATCCTTACTAAAACAAATGAACTCTTAAAACATAAATTTAGCTTATTCATGACCGTCTCCTTTCAAATCCAATATCACATTAACATAATGATCCCAATCAAATCCATATATCAGAAGTGCAATCACCGCCAGGATATCGCATCTCATGGGCCAGAGATGGACCATCGGGTTCAGACCCAAAATCCACGAAGAAGTTCGAATTCAACGACAGACCTCCATTTTCTGTGTCCACATCAATCTGTAGCATATGGGAGCCTTTCTCTATGACGTCAGGGTGAAATTGCTTATCCCATGCACTGAAGAGGGAATTGGTTACATACAGTCTCTTGCCATCTAAGCTCAACTGGATCATCTGTGGACCTCCTCTTAGCTTGTTGCCCTGAGATAACAGTGAATGTGTTTAAGAAAAGAAATCACAATACCCTTTGTACATACAAACGAGATCTATACAAAACCCTATTGTTAAGGAATATTATAGAGATCTATTAGATTAGGCATAATATATTAGGAAAATGTGATTTGAGAGATATTCGGATTGGATATGATTTTATATCATACCTATTTTGTAATATCCTCCTAACCTCTATTTAAGAGAGGTTAAGGTTAGATGAATAATATCTTGATAATCTTGGCCTCTTTTATTTCTCAACATGGTATCAGAGCCAAGTTATCGAAACTAGAGAGACCTCCTTCATTCTCTACGATCTCGCGGACGCCAAGAGGATTTTGCCAGACTACGTGCTTCCTCTCGGCGGCTTTGACACCGATCCCGACTACATCAATTCTCTCACCGGCCGCGGCACTGATCATCATTGCGGCACTGTTCATACGTGACGTACTGTTCAGCAGAACCACTGTTCATCCCGGGTACTGTTCATCCACGGTTAATGAGATGTTGTTGGGGCTACTGTTCATGGCGGTACTGTCGATCGCGAGTTACTATTCGTCAGGGCCGTCGATCACCTTCATGCCCTGAATCCTCGCCTTCGATGATTAATCTCGCACAGATCTCGATGATTCAATCTCATCCTCATCATCGATATTTGCCTCCTTGTCGATCTTTGCTCGAGCCCAAAGTCAACTCCACCTTTTGGATCATTTGTTTGTGAGATCCTTAAAGAAGGATCATTTGTTATGGGATCCTTTATAAAAAGGGATCATTTGTTGTCAGATCTGGAAAAGATCATTTTGTTGGATCCTTTATAAAGAAAGGGATCATTTGTTGTTAGATCTGGAAAAGATCATTTGTTGTTAGATCCTGGAAAGGATCATTTGTTGTTGGATCCAAAAGGAAGGATAATTTGTTGGTGGATCCTTTAAAGATCATTTGATCGGTAGAGTGTGTGCACTTTATTTGTAAACAAGCTAGACATGCATATCATACATGCTCCAGCTTGAAGGGGAGTGTTAAAGAATATTATAGAGATCTATTAGATTAGGCATAATATATTAGGAAAATGTGATTGAGAGATATTCGGGATGTGATTAGATATGATTTTATATCATACCTATTTTGTAATATCCTCCTAACCTCTATTTAAGAGAGGTTAAGATTAGATGAATAATATCTTGATAATCTTGGCCTCTTTCTATTTCTCAACACCTATAAACGGAAAACTCTAATAAGATTGAAAATTATTATGTTTAACCAAATGAAACATGACGAATAATGAATACATTAGGAGTTAGCAGAACCTAATATCGAGTCTCCTACATTAGGAGTTAGCAGCCTAATATCGAGTCAGCACGCCAAAATATCAGATAATATAAGACTAGAGCACTTGAGTTCTGCAAGGTTGAGCTCTTGGTGAACATTGTGCTTATAAAATTAGGAAACCTTGCGATTTCCCATTAATTAGAAGGAAAAAAAAAATTTCACTCGAATTTCTCTCCATAGCCAATCCAATGTAATTACCATGGTTCAAACGATGATAATAATGAAGATTATGAGGATTTAAGTTATGGCTTCAAAAATATACCGCCTTGCCTTAAATATGGACATATAGCTGAGACTATTATCAAACTCCCTAAGCTTCCGATTGCTCGTGACTTTGGCTAATCTTCTGTTTCACAACTCCCAATCTCATAAGAAAATAAAAGAAAAAAAATATTGTGAGAAACTATTGTTTCCTATGATTTCTAACTGACACACGTTTGAATGACATTCACACGGGTTTGAGAACTTCTAAAAATAATGGAACTATAGATATCTGGATATAAAATTCTCTGTTTGCCCTCATAATGGCTTTCCTTTGTAGCCATGCAACCTATTTGCAGCCAAGATGAGCAAAAAGATATTAGAATTTAATCAACAGACTGATGTACAAAATCTGCCTAAAAGTAAGAAAGTATGATTTTGGAAGTCATTTAAAAACTTTAAATGACACTTTGAAGTGGTAATACTGTCTAAAATTAAACTATAGAAGTACTTAGTGATGGTGACAGTAATAGCATAGAACGTAACTAACAGAGGAACAATAAATTACCTTAACATCAGGAACTTCGAACTGTGACTCCTTCCCATCTTCGTTCACATAAACAACACTGCTACCCTTCTGAAGAAGTCCTCCCACCCAAACCTGCCCAGTTAACACGGGCTTGCTAGGATCCTGAATGTCGTACTGTCTGATATCCCCATGAAGCCAATTCACGAAGTACAAGAACCGGTCATCAAGAGAAATGAGAAAATCAGTTATCAACCCGGGCATTTCAGGAAGGATCCAGTTCTTCACCTTCAGTGGGGGCACTGATATTGCAACCTAATATAGTCACAAGGCCAATGTAGCAGTGATTCACAGGTCAGAAAAATCATTGGAATTTGGCACATATGCATCAAACTGTGAACTTTCCAGACAAACCCCATGTCAAATAAAAGCCAAATATTTTGACACAAACTTATTTCCTATAAATAAAAATAGTATTCAGCCCATATCCCTAAGAATTAGTTGTAAAATAAAATGAATTGTTACCGCTTTAGTTTAACTTGTTAAATTAAATCATGGCATCAACCAACTTACTATTGGCCAATAGTATTGGGGCATTAGAAGCATATCAAAATAACTGTTGCAGCAACAAACTGCTGATACAATGAACTAACAATCTAAAAGTATTGGATTAAGAATGTTTTGAATGTTTTTTTCCTGAATAAATTGTTTTCAGGATGGTCAATATATCAATTAGGCAATTTTAGAGAAATGACAAACTGCTGAACTTTAAGCCATATGCTTAGGTGTGCAAACGGATCGGATACAATATTTACCATCTGTATTTGCTTACTAATCACGGATACAGATACAGATGTGAATACGAATGTCTCTATAAGGAAAACTCATATCTGTATCCTCCAAAATGGGGAACAGATACATATCAAATAAGAGAAAATACATGCAGTTATAAAACTGATATGAGAAAAACAGATAATGTTGAAAAAGAATATAGGTCATATGATACAATATAGGTCATATGACACGAGATTAATATCTTCATGGTATATTAAAAGCTAAGATTTGATCAGTAGATCATCAAAATTAACCTCAAATCCATTAATCTAATGTCCAAAACAATTACAACTCTATGATTAACATGTATTCGGATGCTCGGATATGGATCGGGATCCGGATATCTCATTACATATCCGTATCCATAACCATATAGTACAGATATAGATATTCAGTAATCAGATTTGTATCCTAAATGATACTGATACGGATATTTTTTTGCACCCTTACATATGCTCCATCCTGAGCATATTTTGATGTTAAATGTCAGATATCATGATCATTATTAGCAATAGAGTATCATTCAATTAACTGAAAACCCAGGAGTAGTTCTTACAATTTTGTGATAGCCTAGGTCACCAAGACACTTCATCTAGGCTCTTGTATCCGTGTCCATGTCCCGTCCAACACTTCTTGGACACTTCTTGGATATACACATACATTTATTCAGACGTGTACAATTATATAACACGTGTTTTAGGTCAAAAAACTTGTGATAACACTTCTTGAACGTATGTTGTGCACTTCACCTTTATGCAACTCATTGGGACAGGTTAGTTTTAGCATATACTTAGTTCATAAGTATGATTTAAAGGGCCATTTAGGTATCTAGTTCACATAAGCGTGGTTTTTCAATTTATAATCTGATCGATAAAAGAAAATATAACAATGTTATAAGGATTTTAGTTCTCATAACATGTGAATGAAAAACAATATCGATATCATATAGATTATTAATTTTAATATGTATGTATATAGCTGTGTCCCTGTATACTAAGTTTTACTATTATGTTGTGTCCCGTACCCACACCCGTGTCCGTGTCCGCAGACCAAGACCAAGACCCTGTCCATGCAACATAGGTGATAGCAATTTTATCACCTGGAAAATTCTTGATGTTCATACTTTTTAAACTTGGATAGCATACTCATTCTTATCAAAATGACAAAATATTTTTTAAGAACAGGAATTTTTTTTATTATCTATATAAGTTTATTGTTCCTTGAAGCTTGTCTGATTCATACAAAATTCCAAAGAACTAAAGGAAGAAAACTATACTACCTATTTTGGTGAATTTATTTCTGGTTATATGTGATTATCCCTTACTAGACATAAGAAAATTAGAATATTGACTTCAGAAGTTTGCAGTACCTTCTGAAGTCAATATTGAAACCCGAACCTATCTACTACTATTTACCCAAAACTGGTTGCATACAACAAAATAGTATTACACCCCAACTCCAAAGATACAGTTAACAAAGCATTTAGTTGCAATTATTTGTGTACAAGCTTTTGCTATTTATTTTACTTAGAATTTCATCATATATCACTGTTTTCACTGAACTAGCCTCTTCTAAAATAAATATTAACTGCAAATAAAGAATGCGGTGGTTTTAAAAGATGTGAGCTTCTATTGTCATCACATCTTTAATTCAATAATAATTTTAATATCTTAAAATGCATATCAAGGAAGATGTCTACATACACGATATTGGCATAGAATTATAAAGTACCAGATGAATGCCCAATTATTGATCTGATTAGGTTGCACCCCAAGCTACCTTATACCTAAACCAAGGATTTTTGGTGGAGTTGCTCCAAGTATTCAGTATTACACTTCATCAAAGAGTCTACAACTCAACATTGTTGCAGTAGCACAGAAAAAATGGGAACGAACATATACCTCATGGCTCCAAGACCCATCTGAGTTCTTGAAAAATCTCACCATGTTGGTGGTCAAAGCACAACCCACAAAGCCAGTGTCTTTCGAAGGGTCATGCAGAAACCTAATCTGCAAACCATAAATACCATATAATTTTAAAACATGATCTAATAAGCAGCCAATTCTCCAATTGTAGATCATAAGTTAGAGCAAATACTAACTTCTAAAGGTAAAAGTCCTGTGTTGCCTAGGTCCATTGTCTGCTTTAGTTCACCATCAGGCCAACTGTACACGCTTAGGTGTCTTCCATATAGACCGTCTGAAACATGCTGAAGATTGAACCCTTTCGTGAATGCTGCAGGAGCTCCCCACGATGAGCTAATCATAGTTTTATGACGAGGTTGATACCAGAAATCATACCCAAAAGGAGGGCTGTGGCCTGGTTTTTCCCACCTAGCAAGTGGACATATGCAATATTGCAATTAGATAACATAACTGTATAAGAGATCAAATTTTAAAAGTAACTCAAGTCTTCAGGATGTCATGTTGCAAGAGTGAAAAAAGGAATGAAAACAAGGATATCATTATAATAATTATAAAAAAACTAAAATTAGGAGGGAAAGTACATTACTAGTTTCGAGATATTGTTACTGATGAATACATTAAATCAATGTGATGGGGGTATCATTGAGGGAAAATTTTACAAACCTCAGATAAATCTGCAGCATTATGTGGTTCCCAATGTTGAGAAATAAACTAACATTCAAGATAAGTTACTGCTTTCCCATGAGTGAAAGCTAAAACAAGGGATTAGCTACATCCTTCAACCTACTATTGTTCCTAGAAGAAAAGGTAAACACTGCACTAAATATTGGTTTCTCCCTAAACCATTGTAAAAGAATAAACTGACACATGTTAAATATAAGGAATGGAAAATAACATAAACTTCAAGAGGGGAAAAAAGACATAATTAGAAATTGCCTGAAGGTAAGAGAAATGTACCTCCCTTTCACTTTGAAATCTGAATCAAGGAGGAGAAATCCATTTCCATTTGCATTTCCATCTTTATCTCCAAGGCAAGACACCAAAATGTCACCAGATGCAAGGCAGTGAGAAGTATGAGGATATGCAAGTCCTGTCTTCTGCAAAATATCTGCAGGCTCAACCACCTTATGCAAAGATGGAGCTATTGGATTTGTTGCAGTATCAACGACATATATACGGCCAGACCTAAAGAATTATCGGCATACCAGATATATTTAATAATAGTAATTAAGATAATCAGGACAAGGTGAAACGACGATATGATCCAGCAATAGAAGGTTATTTCAGCCACGTCATATGTAGATATGGTCTAAGATGCAAAATGGACCCCCTTCCCCAAAATAAAATAGGATTGTTGTCATATTAGACCCCCAAATCTTTGTTAATTGTATATTAGACCCTCAAATCTTCATATTTCTAAATTAGACTCACATTTTCATATTTTCTCTAAATAAGGGTCCTATTGAAAACAGCTTAGTTTTGGGGGTCTTTTTAAAACAACTTAATCAATTTGGGGTCTGATTTAGAAATATGAAGATTTGGGGGTCTAGTATATATAGAAGTAACAAAGATTTGGGGTTCTAATATAACAATCCAATAAGAATAACATGATAATAATTAAAAATAATAATTAGCTCCTATTTTTCTAGTTGTTTCAGTTAAAAGTTAAACAAAAGTTAAATCAATTAAGGAGGAAATGAATCCAAATTGTCCTTTCCAATTCCGACATTTCTATGTCTAGTTTCTTTTATTTCTGTTGCAAGCATAATAGCACTGAGAAAGTTCATAAGTTTCAGATGAATTACACATTGTGGAATACTGGAATTCATTCCAAAATTCTGAGAATCAAGCCAAATAAGGAAAAAAATACATTACTCAAATTTAAAGAGGTAAATTAAGGGACAAAAGTAAAAAGTAAAAGAAAGCATATTGAGAGTGTCAAGGAGCATATTAACTGTTGTATTTAGTAACATACAACATAGAAAAGGAATTAGGCTATTAACATTGTCCGATCACTTTGTACTCTTCAAGATACGAAAGGACTTACAACAACGAAGGCAAGATTAGGTAACGTCTAGATGCTGACGAGTCACCATGACAAGAGCTGCAGGAATTCCAACCAGAGTGATGCAATTCGTCACCTATATGAGGTACAGGCAGCCGATGAATAACGTTGGAATAGGTTGGTGAGCTCGGGTCAGTATCCACTGTCGCCAAGTAGTCAGGCTTCTCTATCCCGGTTCCTGCACATTAAGAGATGTTCGTTGTAAAACCAAAGCATTAAGAGTAAATATTTTCTAAGTGCTTTGGTATGTGCATGATCTGTTAAGTACTAGATTGTCATACACGTAACGCACAGGAACCTGTTATAAACTTCTTCATTAAGAATTAGAAAAAACATTTAATTTCATCTAGGAGTGACATAAAAGAAATAATCTTTAAACCATGAAACAGCACTAAAACAATGGCAGGTCCCATCTCATTGTGTTCTGATATTCCAATAATAAACAAACAGAGAATACAGCATAGAAGACCTAGAAACAAACCATATTCTGTAAAACTAAGAAGCAAACCCAGAAGACTAAGAAGCAATGAAGAGTGGCTTTAGTCCCGAATTTAGCATGAAACAAAATGGATAACTGGTAATATAAGGTTGCATTCATGATACAAATATGATTAATCTTTTTGAGTCGATAAGGTTCCAAGACTTTACCCAAGGATGTCTAGTTCCTTTGTTGACTTACTAGTGTTACAGCCATGATGATGAAGACTGGCATTCGTCTCATGGTAGGTCAATCTCAATTTTGTAATGCTTATGCAGACCTTCAAGGTTCTAATGCTCAAGTATGGTGTTCCAAAATTACAGGTGCACATAAATACAGAGTTCATAGGTTGATTCAATAGCTAGACGGGTTTCGCAGAGTAGAGGGCAACGCAACTGCTGATGAATGTGATATAAGGTGTCACAGGGAGGATTCCCATTTTCAGATGGAGAACTAGTAATTCCATGATGGGAGGTGGGTGGACAAAGTGAATTCTAACTCCATCTAGTTCTTCATTCAGCTGATAATTTTGTTATTTTGTCTTTTTTTCCCCTCTATACTGCCTTGATTTAGCTAGGCCTACTTTTATACTTGGTGATACTTGTAAACTTTTGGATTGTTTTGTTACATTCTTATAAATGAACATGGGATATGTATACTCACAGTTTCACTCAAAAAATGCTTATGATGCCATTTGCGGGTCTTAGTCAATCTTGTTCATAATTAAATATGGATAAGTGTAAGCATGTTCACCTCTACCCAGGGGCGGATCCACCTTAGGCAGAGTGGTACCACATAACACCACTTTGTTTCAGGACTACAACTCAACCCCAACCTTGATATTGCATTCTATCCATGTGAAATTACTAGTGTTGAGATCTTACCACTTAATAATGCAATTACATTGTTGACGTGCATAGAGATGCAAGGTTTGCTAATTTGAAGGAGATAGGTGATCTTTGAAGAAATGGTGGAGACTAAATAAGATCATTCTTTTGGTGTATTTTCTTTTGAATATGGCATTGGTTCTACCCATGGCTACAACGATTGTGGAAAGAACTCTCTCTTCAATGAAGTTGAAAAGAACAAGTTCTTGAATAAAATAAGTAATGATTGACTCAATGATTGCTTAGTGAAATATATTGAGAAAAATATATTGATAGTGTTACTAATGGCTATCATGTACTTTTTTCAAAATATGGAAAATTCATGTAGGAAAATTGTAAATCTTTTTAATTATTAAGTATGTAGCAACACCACTTTTCAGAAATCTTAGATTCCGCAGTCCCTCTACCCATCTGACTAATGTTAATCGACCTCAAATTTTCACTACTATCTAGGTACTACAGCGGCAAAGCTTAAAAGGGGTGGGGGAGGCCATGCCCCCCCTTCCCCGCGCTCAGCAAATCGATGAGCCAAACAAAGCCCACAAGACTAGTTTTTAAGCACACAAAAAAAAAGTTTGGGCCAAATCTCTTTAAGTTCGGGCTCAAAGTTATATTCTTCAAAGCATGTAAGTACCAACCCGAATCTATTAAAAGCTTTCACCAGAAAAATCATTCGTAGACTTCTCTCCCTCTTGGCTCGCTATTTGATGATTCTTTTCATGTTTTGGGAATTTTTCTCATTAAATCTAAATTCCAAATTCAACTCAAATCAACCAATTCTTCCCACTAATTTCCCCCAAATTCAAGAGTGTCATTGAGTTTTGGGGATTTAGTCATAATTCTAGAGACAATGTGTATTCACTAAACTTAAAGGTATCTACTTTTCATTCTTTCTCTTATTTTTATTATTGTGAGTCATGACCAACAAATATTATTTTTAATCATTAAGTCTTGATTATTTTCTTTTTGCTTTATTTATTTAATTGTATGTATGGATTGCTTTTGTAAACTCTGGACATGAAAAGTTTATTTACTTATTTATTCAATTGTATGAATTTTTTCTATTTTTAATAAGTTGGCAGTTGATATGTTTGGTAAACAAAAAAACTTAGATTCATTTGTTTTAATGTATCAAGTGGAGAAAGTAGTATCGGTGGAGGCCTATAATGAACCCAAATCACATTTCACAATATCTCAATAATATCTCCTAAACCTAAATACCAATAATATCTAACACTCCCCTCAAGCTGGAGCATATATTACTATATATGTTGACATTACAAACAAAATAAAACGACTAGTTATAAGTGCTTTGACAATGTCATCTTTGTCAGAATACTTGAAGATAACGACCGGTAAAATCCTAGGCCGGTTGTGATTAGAAACCCTAAATGGTAAGCCGGTAGAAACCCTAAGGCGGGTAAGCCAGTAGAAGAAATTCTAGGCGGTCAGCCGGTAAAATCCTAGGCGAAGTGCGTCGGAGAAACCCAAGCGAGATAA
Source organism: Asparagus setaceus (assembly GCA_012295165.1). NCBI lineage: Eukaryota > Viridiplantae > Streptophyta > Magnoliopsida > Asparagales > Asparagaceae > Asparagus > Asparagus setaceus. Next base: position 39,665,636 of record CM022701.1, on the reverse strand, counting down.
GCCCGATAGAAGAAATCCTAGGCAGACTAGCCAGAAGAAACCCTAGGCGGGTAAGCCAGTAGAAATAATATCGAAAGAGGACCCTTGTCGTTGCACATAACTATCAAAGATGTCGAAGAGTAAATAGTAACTCCGATACTGTTCATCAAGTGAACAGTACCCCCTATTTCATCAAGTGAACAGAAGCTGCCAAACTAGTTTTAGGCTATTTTGTGGAGGTTGTTTGATAAGATCTAAAAACAATGATGCGAAGTAGTTGTTGAAGCCGTCGATGCCATCAAGGATGTTGTCGTGTAAACGATGTTGTCATAGCCGTAGAAGCATGAAGGCCATGCAAAACCCCTCGATGGCCTCGAGATCTAAAAGATGGAAGAAGTTGCTAGGATCGAATAGGCTCGATACAGTAGAGAAATATAAAAGGCAAAATTATTATTCATTAAGAATTAGAAAAACATTTAATTTCATCTAGGAGTGACATAAAAGAAATAATCTTTAAACCATGAAACAGCACTAAAACAATGGCAGGTCCCATCTCATTGTGTTCTGATATTCCAATAATAAACAAACAGAGAATACAGCATAGAAGACCTAGAAACAAACCATATTCTGTAAGACTAAGAAGCAGACCCAGAAGACTAAGAAGCAATGAAGAGTGGCTTTAGTCCCGAATTTAGCATGAAACAAAATGGATAAGTGGTAATATAAGGTTGCATTCATGATACAAATATGATTAATCTTTTTGAGTCGATAAGGTTCCAAGACTTTACCCAAGGATGTCTATAGTTCCTTTGTTGACTTACTAGTGTTACAGCCATGATGATGAAGACTGGCATTCGTCTCATTGTAGGACAATCTCAATTTTGTAATGCTTATGCAGACCTTCAAGGTTCTAATGCTCAAGTATGGTGTTCCAAAATTACAGGTGCACATAAATACAGAGTTCATAGGTTGATTCAATAGCTAGACGGGTTTCGCAGAGTAGCGGGCAACGCAACTGCTGATGAATGTGATATAAGGTGTCACAGGGAGGATTCCCATTTTCAGATGGAGAACTAGTAATTCCATGATGGAAGGTGGGTGGACAAAGTGAATTCTAACTCCATCTAGTTCTTCATTCAGCTGATAATTTTGTTATTTTGTCTTTTTTTTTCCCCTCTATACTGCCTTGATTTAGCTAGGCCTACTTTTATACTTGGTGATACTTGTAAACTTTTGGATTGTTTTTTTACATTCTTATAAATGAACATGGGATATGCATACTCACAGTTTCACTCAAAAAATGCTTATGATGACATTTGTGGGTCTTAGTCAATCTTGTTCATAATTAAATATGCATAAGTGTAAGCATGTTCACCTCTACCCAGGGGCGGATCCACCTTAGGCAGAGTGGTACCACATAACACCACTTTGTTTCAGGACTACAACTCAACCCCAACCTTGATATTGCATTCTATCCATGTGAAATTACTAGTGTTGAGATCTTACCACTTAATAATGCAATTACATTGTTGATGTGCATAGAGATGCAAGGTTTGCTAATTTGAAGGAGATAGGTGATCTTTGAAGAAATGGTGGAGACTAAATAAGATCATTCTTTTGGTGTATTTTCTTTTGAATATGGCATTGGTTCTACCCATGGCTACAACGATTGTGGAAAGAACTCTCTCTTCAATGAAGTTGAAAAGAACAAGTTCTTGAATAAAATAAGTAATGATTGACTCAATGATTGCTTAGTGAAATATATTGAGAAAAATATATTGATAGTGTTACTAATGGCGCTATCATGTACTTTTTCAAAATATGGAAAAATCATGTAGGAAAATTGTAAATCTTTTAATTATTAAGTATGTAGCAACACCACTTTTCGAAATCTTAGATTCCTGAGTCCCTCTACCCATCGACTAATGTTAATCGACCTCAAATTTTCACTACTATCTAGGTACTACATGGCAAAGCTTAAAAGGGGTGGGGAGGCCATGCCCCCCTCGACAAATCGATGAGCCAAACAAAGCCCACAAGACTTGTTCTTAAGCACACAAAAAGTTTGGGCCAAATCTCTTTAAGTTAGGGCTCAAAGTTATATTCTTCAAAGCATGTAAGTACCAACCGAATCTATTAAAAGCTTTCACCGGAAAAATCATTAAGTAGACTTCTCTCCCTCTTGGCTCGCTATTTGATGATTCTTTTCATGTTTTGGGAATTTTTCTCATTAAATCTAAATTCCAAATTCAACTCAAATCAACCAATTCTTCCCACTAATTTCCCCAAATTCAAGAGTTTCATTGAGTTTGGGGATTTAGTCATAATTCTAGAGACAATGTGTATTCACTAAACTTAAAGGTATCTACTTTTCATTCTTTCTCTTATTTTATTATTGTGAGTCATGACCAACAAATATTATTTTTAATCATTAAGTCTTGATTATTGTCTTTTTGCTTTATTTATTTAATTGTATGTATGGATTGCTTTTGTAAACTCTGGACATGAAAAGTTTATTTACTTATTTATTCAATTGTATGAATTTTTCTATTTTTAATAAGTTGGCAGTTGATATGTTTGGTAAACAAAAAAACTTAGATTCATTTGTTTTAATGTATCAAGTGGAGAAAGTAGTATCGGTGGAGGCCTATAATGAACCCAAATCCGAAAACTTTGGCCCCCCCCAAAGTTCAAATCGACTACGACATTGAGTTACTAGACATATAGACATGAAAATTTTGTGATATTATAATTTTGGTTGATGCTCGATTCATGAGGGTCAAATTTTGCAAGCAAAATAATGTAGAGATATAAATACTAATTATATGGGTTATAAGGAGTGCCCAAATCTCTAGGATTTAAGATCAAGAAATGAAAGTATCGGTAAATTTTTTTCTAAACAAGGTACATGCTTTCACCAAGTCTTCGTCAGATTTATTTTCATTGTTGACCTAGTCATCGTTATATTTACTTACTCAAAATTTACAATCTTTCATGCATCTAGTTCACTTAATGTGGTATGTCTTCTCTGCGTGATCGCACACACAAGCTTGTTGATGGTAGATTTTGTTCACGACCCTAAATCACTAAGTGTTAATCTCCATAAGGAAGTTGACCGTGTCCCTTCGTGCCTAATCGGGCAATTAGAAGGCGAGGCGACTCAAGCATCTCCACACCGACTCAATAGGCCGACAACTTCGTAGCCTAGTAAAAGGCAACACTTGTCGTACCATCGGAACAACCCTACCGCCCACCCACCGGTTTGGCATCACGTGCAACTCTCACGGCCACTCGATCGACCAACAACTTGCGTAGCGAGTGAAAAGCGGTGGTTGTCGACCCTCAACTAGATGAATAAAGAGGCGGTGGTTACCTCAAACCCCTCATGACGTTACTCTTGCATAAGCGTCACGACAAAACATCATTGCTCCGGCCTTTATAGCCTTTATGCCTCATCGGACCTAGTCCAAATACTTGAAGATAATGCCAAGAAAAATCCTAGACCGGTTAGTTAAGAGAAACCCTGAAGGGTAAGTTAAGAAACTTGCATGGTAAGCCGGTAGAAGAAATTCTAGGTGTCACCAAGAAAATCCCAGACGGCATCGCCAGAGAAACCCTGATGATAAGCCGTAGAAGAAATCCTGATGCATCAGCCATAGAACCCTAAGCGGTGCAAGCCAGAGAAATAATATCGAAGAGGACCCTTGTCGCTTACATAACTATCAAAGATGTCGAAGAGTAAATAGTAACCGACATCGTTCATCATGAACAAGACTCTATTGTTCATCACGCGAACAAGAGCCAAACCGTTTTTTTTTAGGCTATTTTGTGGAGGTTGTTTGATAAGATCTAAAAACAATGATGCGAAGTAGTTGTTGAAGCCGTCGATGCCATCAAGGATGTTGTCGTAGCCACCGACGATGTTGTCATAGCCGCCGAGGGGAGCATGAAGGCCATGCAAAACCCCCTCGATGGCCTCGAGATCTAAAAAGATGGAAGAAGTTGCTAGGATCGAATAGGCTCTGATACCATGTAGAGAAATATAAAAGACAAAGTTATTATTCATCTAACCCTAATCTCTCTTAAATAGATATTAGTAGGATATTACAAAATAGGTATGAGATAAAATCATATCTAATCACATCTCACAATATCTCAATAATATCTCAATAATATCTCCTAAACCTAAATACCAATAATATCTAACAGAGACTAAATAAGATCATTCTTTTGGTGTATTTTCTTTTGAATATGGCATTGGTTCTACCCATGGCTACGACGATTGTGGAAAGAACTCTCTTCAATGAAGTTGAAAAGAACAAGTTGCGGAATAAAATAAGTAATGATTGACTCAATGATTGCTTAGTGAAATATATTGAGAAAAATATATTGATAGTGTTACTAATGACGCTATCATGTACTTTTTTCAAAATATGGAAAAATCATGTAGGAAAATTGTAAATCTTTTTAATTATTAAGTATGTAGCAACACCACTTTTCAGAAATCTTAGATTCCGCAGTCCCTCTACCCATCTGAATAATGTTAATCGACCTCAAATTTTCACTACTATCTAGGTACTACAAATGCAGAGTAATGTGGGGGAGGGCATGCCCCCTTCCCCACAAGAATCGATGAGCCAAACAAAGCCCACAAGACTAGTTTTTAAGCACACAAAAAAAAAGCTTGGGCCAAATCTCTTTAAGTTCGGCTCAAAGTTATATTCTTCAAAGCATGTAAGTACCAACCCGAATCTATTAAAAGCTTTCACCGAAAAATCATTCAGACTTCTCTCCCTCTTGGCTCGCTATTTGATGATTCTTTTCATGTTTTGGGAATTTTTCTCATTAAATCTAAATTCTAAATTCAACTCAAATCAACCAATTCTTCCCACTAATTTCCCCAAATTCAAGAGTTTCATTGAGTTTTGGGGATTTAGTCATAATTCTAGAGACAATGTGTATTCACTAAACTTAAAGGTACAATTTTTCTACTTTTCATTCTTTCTCTTATTTTTATTATTGTGAGTCATGACCAACAAATATTATTTTTAATCATTAAGTCTTGATTATTGTCTTTTTGCTTTATTTATTTAATTGTATGTATGGATTGCTTTTGTAAACTCGACATGAAAAGTTTATTTACTTATTTATTCAATTGTATGAATTTTTTCTATTTTTAATAAGTTGGCAGTTGATATGTTTGGTAAACAAAAAAACTTAGATTCATTTGTTTTAATGTATCAAGTGGAGAAAGTAGTATCGGTGGAGGCCTATAATGAACCCAAATCCGAAAACTTTGGCCTCCCAAAGTTCAAATCAGACTACGACATTGAGTTACTAGACATATAGACATGAAAATTTTGTGATATTATAATTTTGGTTGATGCTCGATTCATGAGGGTCAAATTTTGCAAGCAAAATAATGTAGAGATATAAATACTAATTATATGGGTTATAAGGAGTGCCCAAATCTCTAGGATTTAAGATCAAGAAATGAAAGTATCGGTAAATTTTATTTTCTAAACAAGGTACATGCTTTCACCAAGTCTTCGTCGTATTTATTTTCATTGTTGACCTAGTCATCGTTATATTTACTTACTCAAAATTTACAATCTTTCATGCATCTAGTTCACTTAATGTGGTATGTCTTCTCTCGTGATCGCACACACGAAGTAACAGTGATAGATTTTGTTACGACCCCTAAATCACTAAGTGTTAATCTCCATAAGGAAGTTGACACGTGTCCCACCTCGTGCCTAATCAGACGAATTAGAAGCTGAGACGACTCAAGCATCTCCCACAGCCGACTCAATAGGCCGACAACTTACGTAGCCTAGTAAAAAGGCAACACTTGTCGGCCCACCCATCAGAACAACCACCGCATAACCCTTTTCGGATGCTTGTCTGACGGCAACTCTCCGTAGGCTCGATCGGTAACAACTTGCGTGCGAGTGAAAAGGCGGTGGTTGTCGGCCCTCAACTAGATGAATAAAGAGGCGGTGGTTACCTCAAACCCCTCGCCGGCCGACTACTCTTGCATAACTGTCCTGACAAAACCATCATTGCTCCAGCCTTTATAGCCTTTATGCCTCATCAGACCTAGTCAGATCCAAGCACTTATTGTCATCCCCGCATTAAATATCTAGCTGACTCACTCCTTCCAACAAGCGCCACCTGTGAAGAAGGTGATGACTAGGCCGCCAGCTAGGCTTGGCCAAAGTTATCCATTACCCCTCAAACCCATTATAAAAGGAGAACGTACTGCTTAAGGTAAGGGGATCTGAGTTTTTCATGCAACTTTGAACTACACTCATTATACTTTCCCACTCAAGATCAACTACTGACTTGATCGTCGGAAGAACAATCAGAGAACACAACTCCGTCCTCTCACAAGTTCTTCATGTGTAGGGAATAACAGCGGGCCCCAGAACCGGTCACCTGAAGGAGATTGAGGACCCTAACACTCTCATAATCCCCACATAAAACCCATGTTTGATAACTGACATCAACATATTTGATCTTTATTACTTCAGTTTTGTCTATTTTGATAACTAATAATTTGATATTTACCCTACAGTGTTCAAAGAAATCAAATATCCCCGCATACAATTTAAACAGATAAAGAAGAAAAAGACAATATTGGAGCAAAAGACTAGAAGAGGAAAACATAATACCTCATCCACAAAACAATGAAGCAACCCAAACAAAAGAGATCAATTCATGTCAATTGTAAATTAAGAGGGAGGACCCTTAAATTGTATAATTATTGCATTTCCAACAAAGAAGGGATCTCAATTATCCACCCACTATATTACTATTAAAAGCACTAAACCAAGCCCAAAGTACAGCATCTGCATCAAAATTGGAATAAACTATGAGGGTGTTTGGGAGGGCTTAATTTTTAAACTTATAAGTGATGCTAGCTTTTAGTGGCTTTTAGCTTTATGATAAAAATGTTATGAAAATTGTTTGGATAGAATAGTAATTTTTTGGTCAAGCCTAGCTTATTTGTGAGATTAGAGTAGAAGAAAGCTTCAGATACCAAACTTTTCAAAAGACTTATAAAAGTTAACTTATTTGATATTTTACCAAACACGTAGATATGAAAAGCTAGCTTAAAAGCTAGTTTGACCAAAAAAAAGCTCCCCCAAACACCCTCTATATCCAAAATAAGCAAAACTCTCCATCAACAGTTCAGACCCATATCATGTTTTCTTATGATAACTCTGAAAATAACTCTACAAGAACAAAAAAAAAATTGAGCTTTTCTGAAATTTGAAGAGATAAAGAGAGATTACCATTGTAAACACAGGTAACATAGATCAAAGCTTCCCTGGGCCCCTTCATGGCCTCAAGGGGAGAAGCGTAGCCCGGCCCTTTGCCATTAGCGCAGCACTTGCTCATTGTTTTCTAGAGAGAGAAAGAAACCTTGGCTTAGAGAGAGAGAGAGAGAGAGCAGAAGAGAGTTCAAGTACGAGGTGAAAAGGGCCGTATGTAGGAATCCCTAAATACATGGACGTGTATTCTGTAAGGTAACGTCCAGCCTTACACGTGTCACACATAGTTCTTGTTGCCTCTGCATTCTTGTTATGAAGATTGCAGCTGATCCAAAGGAAAATCAGCAGCATCCACGTGAATAATGATCTCTGCATCTATATCGGGATTTGGTTTGTACAGAAAGGCTCTTATTATAAAAACTTCCGAATACAAAACTTCTATGCGTACAGTAAAGACGTAACGGCCGTAACGCTTTAGATATTTTTGGGTTTTTTAGATATTAGCCCCTTACATCATAAGTAATTTGATATTAGTCCTTAAGTCTCCATATTTTGATATAAGCCCCTCAAGTTACTATCATGTGTTAATATGAGGGGCTGATATCAACACATCATGGCTATGTGAGTTGCTGATATCAAAATATGAACATAACCATAGGGGCTCATATCAACGTATCATAGCTATTTGAGGCGCTATTATCAAAATATGAATATTTAATGAGCTAATACAAATTACTTATGATTTAAGGGCTAATATCTGAAAAACCCTTTTTTCCGTGATATTTAACGGCGGATTTGGTGTCCGCGGATAAAATTAAGTTTTTGTTCAAAGAAAGGAAAGAGGGTAGGGGGAAGTTAACATGGGGTAGTGTATTAAAATAGTCAACGGTTATGAATCCATATTAAAGGGAGAGAGATTCTTCCAAAAAATAAAAAAAGGTGTCTACTTAAGATAATGGAGAGATAATGTGGATCCCCATCATGTTGCATGTTAGATCTCACATAAGGCCTAAGTAGGATATGAACTATACAACCCCCAGAGGACAATGAAGTTGTAGATCCATGAGAGTTATGAGTGGGGGTTAACTCTAGTTTTATCCAATTCAACACATGTCATATGGTTTTCCCTAGAAACCACCTTTAAAATAGAATATTCTATATAACCATCTTTCATTATCAATTTATATATACATATATCATTTTTAAATGGTTCTTTGCTGCAATGGATCACCTGGACTCACTTTTAAGTCAAGTTTTTTTTCGATTTGTAATAATTAGCTATTAAATACCATGTATATTAGAGAGATGATCCTTAATGGAGGTTAGGTGAGACCAAATACTGAAAAATTTACTGAAAAGTGTTGATTGCAATAAAAAACTTTAATGGTGGTTTATGTATAAATTAAAATCAATGGTGGCTTCTATAGAATGACCCTATTTTAAAGGTGGTTTATATGGATGAACCTATGCCATATTGATAAATAACTAATCTTAATAAGAGTCCATCTATAATTGGGAAATAGTACATATGGTCTATATGTGATTAACCTTAAAAATATATAAATATTTGGCAAATGGCTAATAGAGAGAAAACAGTACATACACTGGTCAGATTTGAATGCCTTAATTTGATTATAGAGTAACCCTGAATCTATGTTACTATAGTTGTTCCCCACCTTCAATCCCATAACATGCACCTAGAAGTTTATGTTAATTTGTTGCACATAGAAGGCTGGATAATTAAAGAGCTAGTGTTTAGCAGAAGTGATTTTTCTATGTGGTAGTGAATCTACTAAACTTAGGGTGTATTTGACAACACACTCAAAACTGGATTAGGCTCAGTCCAAACTCAGTTCTATTGTAAACTGATTTTAGCTTGGATTGGAGAAGGGCCGGATGTATGAATCCCTAAATATATGGACGCACATTTCTGTAAGATAACGTCCAGCTTTACACGTGTCACACACAGTTCTTGTTGTACTTTCAGTCGTGTTATGAAGCTTGCAGCTGATCCAAAGGAAAATCAGCAGCATCCACGCGAATAAAGATCTCTGCTATCTAGATCAGGATTTGGTTTGTACAGAAAGGCTCTTATTATAAAAACTTCCGCCTACAAAACTTCTATGCTACAGTAAAGAGGTAACGCTTTAGACCTTTTTTCCCCCGTGATATTTAACGGCGGATTTATTGTCCGCATATATAATTACCTTTGTTCAAAGAAAGGAAAGAGGGAATGGGGAAGTTAACATGGGGTAGTGTCTTAACATAGTCAACGGTTATGAATCAACATTAAAGGGAGAGAGATTCTTCCAAAAAATAAAAAAGGTGTTTACTTAAGATAATGGAGAGATAATGTGGATCCCCATCATGGTGCATATTAAATCTCGCATAAGGCCTACCTAGGATATGAACTATACAACCCCTAGAGGACAATGAAGTTATAAATCCAAGAGATTTTATGATTGACCATCAACTGTAGTTTAATCCAATTCAACACTTGTATATGCTTTTTGTAGAAATCATCTTTATAATAGAATGATTCTACAGAATCATTTTAATTGTCAATTTATATGTACGTATATCATCTCTAAATGGTTTTTCGTCAACCGGAAAGGAATTGTTAAACCGTCAATGGATGGGTTAACTCATCACATGCCGGTTGACAAATCCGTTGGAGCTTTTAGTTGTTTGGAGGATAAATAAAGGATTAAACCTTCTTAAACTCTTCACCAACACATTGTCAAAAAGAGTCTTAAGAATTTCTTATTTGCTTGAGCAAGATTTGTTGAGCTTTCACGAGATTCAAACAAAAAAATTCCATTTCAAGCCATATGTATCATAAAGGAAACCAAAGTTTGGGCTTTATGTAGCGAATCTTGACTAATCTATCATTAATCATGCACTCTTATTGAATGAAAGGTAGGCATAAGAGTTTTTTTTACCATTACTTTTTCTCTTACAATATATATTATTTTCCTCCATTCTAAATTACTAAAATCCAATCTTTTGGATTACAACAACGGATGTGAAGTTTTTTCATTTTATTTTATTATTATTAAGAAAAGGATGGTATCAAAGATCTCAGCTGCTATTATTCCGCAACCTGATCATAGCAAAACAGCAAAAGTAACATTCCTCCAAGAAGTATATATGCAAAGAAACATGGTGATTTGAAAAAACCACATCTTCATTCATTTCCAGCAGCAGTATCTGATCCTACTCCTCCATCTGCCTCTTCTCTCCTACGCTTCTTGTAACACACTGCGGCATAATTAGAAGGTAGATGCCCTACTCAAAAATTTACAAAATAGTTAATTTTACCCAAAAGATCTAAAGAATGAGTTTTTTAGCTTGAAAATCTCTCAGATTCCTTTCCTGCTACATAGACCACATAATTGCCGCGACAAAAATATCTCACTTGAGTCTGCCAATACTAGTAATTTTTTGTACCCTCCAAATACCCCAAAGATCATTCAAGCTGGGAATCTACTCACTAACCCCTAGTTCGTGTTTAATAGAGCTCCAAATAGACTTCACATATCCACATTCAAGGAAAATGTGGTTACTATGCTCCCCATCTCTATCACACAGAACACAAACATTGTTCACCTAAACTTTTTTCGATCAAAACCCTCCTTTGTATTCAATTTATCATTTACTATCAACCATAGAAGAATTTTTATTTAGAGAGGAATAGGGATTTTCCAAATATATAGTTTCAAATCTGCACCTTAAACCCCCATCACATAGAAAGTTGTAGTACGATTTAACTGAAAACTTCCTTTTATAATCCCATAACCAAACACTCTCATCAATATCTCCATTTATATTAGTATTCTGAATTTTGTTCAAAAGATCTAGATATTGGTATACTAATGGTTCTTGTAATTGTCTTCCAAACTTTATATTCCATATCAAAACATTCCCAACATTTTTTCCATGATAAGGCACTGAGGCTCTTGGTTTCTCATACAGATTGTATAGACTTGAATACAAAGAAGTCAGGGTATTATTTCACACCATTTATCCCTCCAAAAGAAAGTATTGCCTTCATTTCCAACTTTAACTTTAGTACTTGTCAAGAAACTATCAAGTTGAGAAATAATACTACTCCAAAATTTCGACATATGAGATCTCTGATTATCCAATAAATCCTTGTTCACATAACATTTCTGAAAATGATATGTTTCCACAAAGAATCAGAGGTATCAACCAAAGCCATCTTCCAATTAATGCTTTATTCATCACCTGAAGGTCTAATAAACCACCCACACCATTTAGGTTTACATTTATGTAAACCCATGCTGCTAAATTAGAAGCATTGGCTTTCATCTGCTCCAGTCCAAAGAACCTTCTTCTAGTTCTAACTTCTATCAATTCTTTCATACAACCACTTAAGGAAACAAATATAGACATCTAAAACAGAGGTATGACCATCTTTTATCAACTCTCTCTATTACAGGAATCCGGTGTTCTCTTCACAATTTACCTGGTCTCAAAGTAATACCCAAATATGTTATAGAAAAAGACCCTTCTTTACAAAGCACACAGCAATATGATGTTATAGATTCTCATTATTCTCCAAAAGAATTATTAAACTTTTGTAAAGTTTGTTTGTAGACTAGAAATCATATCAAACCCGCACAACAACATTTTCAAAACTATCATATGGGCTTTCTTAGCTTGACAGAAAATTAATGTCTCATTTGAATACTGCAAGCATAGAACTTTCTTTTACTAGAATCTCGTCCTAACCCTTGTATTAGCCCTTTTTCCTCTACCAAATGCATCATTTTGTAATAACATCAGCTGCGAGTATAAAAATAAGGGAAGAAAGAGGGTCTCAAAGATCTCAGCTGCTATTATTTGAAAAAAACCACATCTTCATTCATTTCCAGCAGCAGTATCTGATCCTACTCCTCCATCTGCCTCTTCTCTCCTACGCTTCTTGTAACACACTGCGGCATATTTAGAAGGTAGATGCCCTACTCAAAAATTTACAAAACAGTTAATTTTACCCAAAAGATCTAAAGAATGAGTTTTTTAGCTTGAAAATCTCTCAGATTCCTTTCCTGCTACATAGACCACATAATTGCCGCGACAAAAATATCTCACTTGAGTCTGCCAATAGTAGTAATTTTTTGTACCCTCCAAATACCCCAAAGATCATTCAAGCTGGGAATCTACTCACTAACCCCTAGTTCGTGTTTAATAGAGCTCCAAATAGACTTCACATATCCACATTCAAGGAAAATGTGGTTACTATGCTCCCCATCTCTATCACACAGAACACAAACATTGTTCACCTAAACTTCTTTTCGATCAAAACCCTCCTTTGTATTCAATTTATCATTTATTATCAACCATAGAAGAATTTTTATTTAGAGAGGAATAGGGATTTTCCAAATAGTTTCAAATCTGCACCTTAAACCCCCATCACATAGAAAGTTGTAGTACGATTTAACTGAAAACTTCCTTTTATAATCCCATAACCAAACACTCTCATCAATATCTCCATTTATATTAGTATTCTGAATTTTGTTCAAAGATCTAGATATTGGTATACTAATGGTTCTTGTAATTGTCTTACAAACTTTATATTCCATATCAAAACATTCCCAACATTTTTTCCATGATAAGGCACTGAGGCTCTTGGTTTCTCATACAGATTGTATAGACTTGAATACAAAGAAGTCAATAGTATTATTTCACACCATTTATCCCTCCAAAGAAAGTATTGCCTTCATTTCCAACTTTAACTTTAGTACTTGTCAAGAAACTATCAAGTTGAGAAATAATATTACTCCAAAATTTCGAAAACTAACCTACCCCCTCTAGAAAGAGTTTTCTCTTTCCAATATGACCCATCTTTTATCAACTCTCTCTATTACAGGAATCCGGTGTTCTCTTCACAATTTACCTGGTCTCAAAGTAATACCCAAATATGTTGTAGAAAAAGACCCTCCTTTACAAAGCACACAGCGATATGACGTTATAGATTCTCATTATTCTCCAAAAGAATTATTAAACTTTTGTAAAGTTCGTTTGTAGACTAGAAATCATATCAAACCCGCACAACAACATTTTCAAAACTATCATATGGGCTTTCTTAGCTTGACAGAAAATTAATGTCTCATTTGAATACTGCAAGCATAGAACTTTCTTTTACTAGAATCTGGTCCTAACCCTTGTATTAGCCATTTTTCCTCTGCCAAATGCATCATTTTTGTAATAACATCAGCTGCAAGTATAAAAGTAAGGGAAGAAAGAGGGTCTCCTTGTCTAACACCCCTCTTAGAAATAATCCATCTACCTAGTTTTTTATTAATTAAAACAGCTATTTTCCCTCTATTCAAGCACATAACAAACTAATTAATCCATCTTTTTTCAAATCCTTTTGCTTTTAAAACTTCAAGAATAAAACTCTAGTCTAATAAGCCTTGACAAAATCTAATTTCAATGAAACTCCACCAAGTTTATTGCTCAGAAAGCGGTCATCGATAATCTCGTGAGCCACAGCAACCCCTTCAACTAAATATCTCCCCCTCATAAATCCTGATTGTACAGGGTTTATTAACAAGTCAAGTTTACATATCAACCTGTTAGTGAATACTTTTGTAATTATTTTATACACCACATTAGGCAAACTAATAGGTCTGCATTCACCAGCCAAATGATCGCATCCACCTTTTTAGGAATAAGAACCACATATGAATAGTTTAATCTGTCAATCTCCAAATTCCCCAAATAAAATTCATCAAACAATTTGATAAGATCATATTTAATAATCTCCCAATAATGTTGAAAAAAATAGGTGAGAAACCATCTGGACCAGGAGATGTGTCTCGATTCATGTCATAAATGGCCCCTTTTATTCCCTTAGTAGAGAATCCTTCTTCCAAACTTTTAGCTCCCCAATTTTTCTCAGGGTATAACATGTCCCAATTCATTTCACATCTAGTTTCTACCTTTTCTCCAAAAAGTTTCTTGTAGAAATTATGAAACACTTCAGCAATACTTTTCTCTATTAATATTTCGGTACCATTTTCTTCCTCACATCTTTTTTCTCAAAAATCTCGACTTTCCAATAATATTTCCAGCAGCAGAAAAACACGCAGAAGCCTCATTCCACCACTTATGAACATTTTGATCAAAATTATCATGTTGCATCTAAATTTTCTCAAATCTAAAAATATTTCTCCTAGAAATATCATATTTGATTTCTAAATACACAGGAACATGACCTAGAAGAGGGCTAGCATAACCATGCTGCGTAGAGAGAGGAAATTTATTTTCCCATAAATAATTGAACATAAATCCGTCTAATCTTGCAAGTGAAGGAGAATCTCTTTTGCCTGACCAAATATATTTTATGCCCCTCATAGGTATGTCAAGAAGTTCTACATCATTGATAACTTTCATAAACTCCTCCTGGTCTTTTGTATGACAAGTATTTTCCTTTCTTTCAGCACTTAGCGTTGTAACATTGTAATCACCAGCTATAACTCATGCACAGATTAAAGAATTTTTAATATATTTCAATTCTTGCTAAAAGATTTGTCTATCATTATGAACATGAGGTACATAAACATATATTAAACTTCACTAAAAATTGCTGACTTTATTTTGCAAACTCACAGTCAAAGCATACTGACCTATTATTTCTCTAATTTTACTCCATTTATTATCAGACCACCCAACCAACATACCCTCTACAGACCACAAGCAGGTAAACAAATTCATTCAGTATATAAATCTCCTTCAATTTTTCTCAAAACTTAATCTGATACTCTATACAATTTAATTTCCTGAAAACACATAATATCAATTCTATTCATCACAAAGAAATATTTTACCCTATATTTTTTTTCCCTATCATCTCCAAACCTCTCACATTTCAGGACCTAATAATCATTGAAACAAGAAGAAAAACAGACTCTAATCACACAGAAGAGCACATAACAGCTTCACTTAGAAGCTCTATCTTTCTTGTTGATGCACGGATGCGTAACAACAGGATTCAAGGCTGATTTTGAAAATTTTAGGGTCCCTTGACCTCATTGGCGATCCCCTTATAGGAGGAGTGTCATGCACGCATGCAACATGTTAGAGAACCGGAGTTGGGTTCTCTGGTGATTCCTCTGACGATCAAGTTAGTCATGATCTAAAGGGGATCAAGGAACTGATATAGTTCTCTCTAAGTGTGCAGAAATTACGTACCTTTGTTCAGTAGGCGATGTGCCTCTTTATACCTAGCTGATAAGGGTATTCATGTAATCTCAATCGAGCCCAAGCAGCAACTTACTCGGCTAATACTTTGCAGGTGTCGGCCGCAAGGGGAATGTGTCACTCTTGTGATTAATGCGACAGTGAGGGGGAGTACAGTGCTGACAAGATCCGATGAGTCATTAAGACTTTTGGGGAGGATGTAATAATGACTCCGACTGTGCATTTAATGTGATGGTGACTGGCTGTCAGCGACGGGTTTGAGAATAACCGCCTGTCGTTTCGGCCTGGCGAGAAGGGATGCCTTTCGCCTCGGCCTGGCGAGAAGGGACGTATTTCTCAGCTTGGCGAGAAGGGATGCCTGTCTCGGCCTATCTAGGTCGAGTTGGGGTGTAGTCTGCTCGAGACACGTGTCAGCCAGTTAAATGTGATTAACACTTGCTTATTTCTATGGCACAACATTTCTCCATTTATCTCAAATGTGTAATAGGATCAAAATTATCAGATGTTTTAAACAACAAAGCACATTGAGCTGCTAAATAACTAATTTGATTATCATTTAAACTTTAAAAAAGAATAGGAACAAAAGAAGAGCCAAGAGAATAGGTCATACCACCATCTTTAGAGAAAGATGTGGAAGCAGCAGCTGATCCAGAATCTCTCCTTGCAACTCTTGCAGATGCTCTGTCCATAGCTGAAAGTGAATGAGGTCCCACCAATCTGGAGCTTCTCCTCACCATAGAAACTGTTTGTTGTCCAGCTTTTGAGACACCTCCCACCTTGTTATTTTCAGTATTACCAGATTATTTCTCCTATTATTTTTTCATAGTTAGAGAACCCCCATAAGAAAGATCAGTAGTACAATCCTCTTCCACATTTTTAACTATCTTATTCACAGTGCACACAGTTTCAGAATCACTATCAATTTCAGAAGATTTGTCACATAATGTTTCATTTCATCTTTCCCATATTACTATCTTCTCCCTTATCACCAGTATCCTCTACCATTTTAGAATCAACATGAAACTCATTCCAAGTAGAATTCTCCCCCTCATGAGGCAATTAATATACATTATCAGAAACTTCCTTTTCCTTACCCATCAAGCTCTGTTCTTCAAGTACATGATCATGTTCGTCTTTTTTTTTCCCCCCTCTAATTCATTCATAATAATAACCCCTTCATCATCCTTTTCATTCTCCAAATTCACCACTTGATTTTGAGACCCTCCCATTGATTCATCCTTAGTTTTTTTTTATAAATTTCTGACGCTTGAGCCCACAATCTTATAGCATCAGAAATCGAAGGCTGGTCTTTGAAATCTTGCTTTACTTGTCACTGTCCATCACTAGATACGTATCCGCAAGAGCCATCAAATTGTTTATCAGAGGAGCTTTTACTTGTCTGGGATGTTGTGTTTTCATTCCTCCTTGATGTAAATTTGGAATTCTTATCAAGATCACTTATGCTGAACTTCTCTTTTTGCTTTTAATCATTCAGTACTGATAGAATCTGCACTTTGATACCATATAAGAACTTCTCGTAATAGATTTTCAATAACTTCTTTAATGTTCGACTGCATCTTCGAAAAGCATGACAATGCAGATGTGACACTCAATATTTATTAAATCAAAATCCCTTCAAACGGAGAAGATTTTGTGGAAGTGAAAATTTGTGAAAAAGACTCGCAAAAAGAGAAAACAAATCATAATTCCATACCAAAAAGAAAAAACACTCAGTTTGAAGTCATAATGTGAAAGTATGATTTTCACATTTGCATCATAAATCCCCCACTTTCGTAAAAATGCAACATGCCCTAAATCCTAACACGGTAATGTTGATGGTCTAAATCACACAGTCACTTGATTATGAGTTTGAAGGTGATGGGGATCCGCTAACTTTCTCCGAATATCTGGTTTTGAGAGGGGTTGTTCTGTCTTGCACAAGTGAAAACTCGTAAGAGGGCGGGATCTATTTCCCCGGTGGTTCCTCCGACGATCAAGTCAGCTGGTGCTTATGTGGAGGAGTAAAGATGAACTGCTGGGGTTCTTAAGTATTAAGGGTTGAAGAAGATACTGACTTCTTGCTTGAAATTAGCTTACCTTGGCATTGGGAATAGTTTCGTCTTTTATAGCAAGAATGTGGGGAGTAATTGGTCACCGGTAGAGGCCGAGCTAGCGGTGAGTCGACCTCGCTACAGTGTCGGTGTCGGGTGGATGGGGGTCACTTCGATCAGGCATGGGTCGACGGCTGAGTCAGATTTGCCTTCACAAGTGTCGCCAAGTGAGTGGAGGGAGTCGTGTCAGCATTTAATGAGATTTGACGGCTGGTGTGTGGCGTCGGCGTGGTCCGATGTGCCTTAAAGACTTGGGGATGGAATAATGATGACACTGATCATGCATTTAATGTGATGGTGACAACCTATCGTGAGGGAACTCGAGGTATCAATTTTGGCGAAGTCACGAATGGTGTCGAGAAGTACCGCCTTTCGAGTCAACTTCGAGAGGAGTCGACTGAAGCGTCGGTTGGGCAATTAGTTTGTCGAGTCGACCCGTGCCGAGTCGACATAGTGGGGAGGGCGACTTGTACCGCCTTTCGAGTCGACTTTGGGAGATGTCGACCTGTTGAGTCGTCTGAACTCTGGAACTGATCCTCTTGATGCAGCGAACTGGTTGGATTATGCCTAATGCGGAATACTTGTCTGCTACTAATTGGGATTTTAGTACTTTGGCGATTGAAGCACCATAACAGGTAATATACTTTGTTAAAATTTCATTCATAAATAAAAATATAAAGGGAACAGTGAAGATATATCTTATCATCATTTGTTGCCCACACTGTATTGGGAGAAAGAATATTCTTTCGTTCAATAATCTGAATGCCTTTTTTTTTTTTTCTTGGGGGGTTGTGTGTGTAAGAAAAATGGTCTGCATTGCTTTTACTCAGTTAATATATTGATGCATTGACGCTGATTAGGAAAAGTTGCAAAATAAAACAGCCTTTTTAGATGCACATAACATGTAAGCGAAATTAACATGGGCTAGCAAAATAAAGTATAAATTACACCGATTTCATGCAAATGCCACCGTCAGAGTGCTTTCGTTGAGAGTCGAACTCAAGACCTCCCGCTTACTAAACGGGTGCTCTAACCAACTGAGCTACGAAAGCAAGTTTGATTACTGTGATGAAAACCTGGATAATATCGAGAATTTATCTTTTAACTTTTGTCCGCGTCTAATCAGTCAGATGGTTGCTAGTTTGACGGTTGTTTAAGGTGATATTTCCAGTTTACAGATAATTGTTGAAGAATGCAAATTCTATACTTTACTGTCCAAAATAAAAGCAAAAACAGAGCGGATTAGGACCATGATACCTTGCAGTTCAGCGCTAATTATAGGTTGAAAAATGCAAACTCTATTCTTCATTGCAGTTTTGTTATTAAATTTCTTCTATGTTGGGATAACCCCAGCCCTACCAGAAATTTGTAATATTTGCATGAGCAAATAGTTATATTTTGTTACTTAATTGACTAGCTGGGTGACTTTCATCCAGTTCGTTAAAAGAAAGGCTGCCTATCAAAAATATATAGGGAGAAAGGAAACCAAACGAGTGTCTTAAAATTTGAAGTGATACAATAGTTTGATTGCATTCCATAATTTGACTGTGCGTGCACAATATTTTAGTTGTACCGATAAATTGATAGTGGAATATATGTTATGACCTTCTTCCTCCGTAAATGAATTTCTACTGAGGACCTTCTGTAGGATCTTTGCTGAAAAACGACCTTCTCTTTATGAAGAGATAATGAAGAAATCAATTAATAGATTATAATGTATTTTTCTGAGAAAAAGTTGAAACTAGATGATATTCAGGGAGATAATATTGAGTATACTATGAATAAATCAAAGCCGTTTATGTATTATCTCATGATTGTGACAAATAAAGTTATCTGTCATTATCAGGGATGCAATTCCAAAGTCTCTTCCGAACTGAGCTACCAAATTCTACCAAGATCTCGGATTTTTTTTATAGGTTGGATTAGGCTAGCTAATTGGATAGAATTTGATATAGGTATGTCATTATCAAAGGATTTGGATATATGCGAATTAATTTTACTTTTAGCCTATAAGCAATTAGAAATGTAGTAGTAAATATTTATCGTATAGTGTCATAGTTGTTGATGTATATAATCCTGGTCAGCTAACCATGACGAGTTTAGTTAGAGAGTGAGTAAAACTCAAAGCCTTGACGACTCCGTGAAAAGGTTACTTTACAACAAAAGAAGGACACAGGAAGAGGCGGAGTTGGGATCTCAGGTGTCTCCAAACCCAGGTCCAAGTTAGCGAAGTGGGGATAGTTTAATGGAGGCAGAATTGTGGATGAGAAGATTGCACACGTTAGTTGTTCCGTGTTCTCTCTATAGGTAGGGTTAAGGGGTATTTCAGTCTTTCCATTAGCTTGGGAACCATTGGTGAGTCGACCCTCCTCCCTCACGTGTGGCCAGAGGATTGGTTGGACATCTCTCGCTTGCTAGATTAGGCCTTTCCTACAGTGTCAGCGGGGGTAGTCGAGGGTTGGTGTGGTCTATTAGCCATTAATGGGATGGGTTAAGCGGCCTTTGTAGGCTGCATGGGTAAGGTGTCTTAATCTTTTGTGAGGATGGGGAGTAGAAGTGTCGGTGCATTTAATGTGATGTTGATGGGCTCGATCTTGTGTGGCCGTCGTTTGAGTGGAAAAGAATCGCGGGGTGAAGAAAGAGGAAACGTGGGCTGGATGGCGTCACGACCTCTTAGAAGGCGTCCAGGATGATCTCCGAGGAGACGATTAGGAGCGCCTTATCGTCGCTTCTCCAGGGGCGAAGTGGCGAAAGAGGTAAACTGGATCGTTCCATTGTTTGGAGAGTTGACAACTAGGAAAGGATAAATGAGTCGGAAGGGCAGCCCGGCTCCAGCGTCGTCGAAGGTCGATGGTAGGCTTCGCTATACTAAAGCGTCGGTCATGGCGATAGTCGCTGATGGGCCGGATCGGTACATGCAGTAGGTCGGTGGAGTTGGCGTGGTCCTGTAATTATAGAATTGGTATGGCGTTCATCCAGGATCGGATATATCGGCTTTTTCTTTAATCAGCGATTAGTGGTTATGACCATAACAATAGTTATCCATACTACAAAGGTAAATTGCAGCGAAGATTGCGACAACCAATGTTGCAACATGCAACATTGCACGAAATTAATTTAAAATATACTATGTTGATATCTCTAATTTTATTTCAAGAAATGTATTTCTAGTACACATTTTAGTCTTGTTTTTGAAAAAACAGTTTGTATTAAAGCTCCGCAATTTTATCATACAAGAAAACAATGAACATAATTTTTCCTATTAGAGCTGAAAAGATTTTTTGATGAGGTGAAATAATATTTTGTTTTCAAGTTCCTTTTTCGGGCATGCTCCCGCCAAAGTGGTTGCAACAATTATTATATCTTTTTCCTACTAATTGTAAGTTTTTTGAGTAAAAGTGGTGGACAACTATGCCCATATTCCATTAAAAAGAGTTTAATGAAACTTAATTTGTAAATTCATCTACCTTCATTCACAAGTTGTTTGGTTGCTATTAATTGTGAGCTATTCTTTTATGGGCTTAATTTAGCTTGAGAGTGACTATGTACGCAGATTGTATTGTGGACATAGACTCTAAGGAGGCCATTGCAGTTATTCAAATATTCACTATAATAATGTCACTACTAGAGCCCATGCGTGACACATTTACAGAAGCGAACCAAGAGGTAGACTTCCTTGCAAAGCTAGGAACCTTCTAGTATATTGGCTGCAGAGTTCTCTAGAAGACAGCATATGGAATTTGCAAGTTCATTGATCAGGACATTACGGGCAAGAAACAACCTCAAATGTGGTCATCCCATGATGTTTTTAAAGTTTAGTTTGTTTTTTATTTAAGGGGTTTCCCCTTAATTGTTCACCAAAAAAGTTGCAAACTAAACAAGTCAAATATCACTCTGTTTGTAATATTGCAATTCTCTTTCCACAAACAAACAAAACTCAACTACCATAATGAAAAATCGCGTCGTTCAGAAAAATTGCAATGATATTACAACAATAATGTTAACCCGATTGAAACAGAGATCAAAACAATTTAAAACCCTATAACAACAATCAATTAGCCACTAACTAAATAAAGAGGAATTAATCCCACATCATCATCGTAACAATACCCTCCAATAAAAAAAACATCAGCTATCACTATTCAACTCGTTAAGCTCGGGTATATGCAAGAATTGTAACCTGCATCCACAAATAATTACAGAAAACTATTAACAATAGAAAACAAATCATGTAATAATACGTTCATACTTACAAAATGCCAAAGCACTTACTGGGATCTTTCTTAGTCTGCTCCGCAAGCCCATCGAAATAACAAGTACCCCCAGCCTTCCTAAACTGCTGCCAGTACGAATTAAACGCGTAATCCGCGTGGGACCTCAAATTATTCGGCTGGTAGCACTCCTTCCCCTTCTGTATCGCATCACAGGTCCCGTTCCCTTGTCCGCAGGCATAACTTAACGCAATCCCCGTCGCCGTCTCATTTTTCGCATCGGCCCTCAGGACGCACCACAATTTCCCCTTGTACGGCTCATTATTCGTGGGTAACGGTAACCGCGCGAACTCCGTTTGCTTGCCCGTTAAGTCCAGCTCATAGACCCTAGTCCCGTTTGGGTACAGCATCCCGAAGTGCCGTTCTGTTCCCGGCCCAGGCTTCTGGTTCTCGTTATACAACGCGAATACGAAGACCGGCATGTACGAACCGGGTCGGAGCGGAGTCCCTGGCCGAACCCGAAACCGCTTCGCTATATTCCGATTGTAGGTGGCAGCGTTGTAAATGTTGGCTCCGATCTGGTCAATGTCGCCAGCGTTGGGCCAGCCGGTCTCGGCGATGCAGAGGTTAATGGATCCGAATCCGACCTTTCATGGCGAAGATAACCGCATCCAGCATCTGATCGAGAAGGTTCGTGTAGGTCAATTTGGAGACTGGATCGAAGTAGTAGAGACTGGAGTTAGCTCGGAAAAGGGCGTAGTCGAGGTTAATTTGGGTCGGGTTCGAAGACCAAGGGAAGTACGGGTACGCATCCACGAAGTAATAGGATCCGGTATCTTTTAGGAATTTCAACAAGGGTTTGATAACGGGCTTGGCGATGTCGGGTCTGAATTCGCCGGAGGACGGAGGGAAAGAGGCGCTGAGAGCGTCCATGGCGAGGCTGGTCCCCACTTTAATTTCGTGGATCTTGTGCTTCTTAAGGGATTTGTAGATGTTGGTGATGGCGGGAACGAGATCAGGCCAAGAATGTTGAATGGAGGAGTCGGAGAGGATCTCGTTGCCGACAAGGAGGAAGCGGATGCGGGTATTGGGGTAGAAGGGGAGGAGGTAGGTGGAGATCCACGCGTCGGCGGCGGATTGGTTGGAGGCGAGGGAGGGGATTCGGTCGTTGGGGACCATGATGGAGACGGCGACGCGGGTGCCGGTGAGGGCGCGGAGGATGGCGGGGTGGCGTCGTAGATCTTGACGGAGGAGGCGCGGAGGTGGCGGAGGCGGCTCACGGAGACGGCGGCGGACCTTCTCTTTATGAAGAGATAATGAAGAAATCAATTAATAGATTATAATGTATTTTTCTGAGAAAAGTTGAAACTAGATGATATTCAGGAGATAATATTGAGTATACTATGAATAAATCAAAGCCGTTTATGTATTATCTCATGATTGTGACAAATAAAGTTATCTGTCATTATCAGGGATGCAATTCCAAAGTCTCTTCCGAACTGAGCTACCAAATTCTACCAAGATCTCGGATTTTTTATAGGTTGGATTAGGCTAGCTAATTGGATAAATTTGATATAGGTATGTCATTATCAAAGGATTTGGATATATGCGAATTAATTTTACTTTTAGCCTATAAGCAATTAGAAATGTAGTAGTAAATATTTATCGTATAGTGTAGTTGTTGATGTATATAATGTGATCACTAACCAGCGAGTTTAGTTCTTAAAGTGGAGTCCGCTTTCTCTCAAAAGCCGACCAATGACTCCATAAAGGTCGCCTACAACAAAAGAAGGACCGGAGAGTTGGGATCTCCGATGGTTCCTCAAACGGTCAAGTTAGCAAGTGGGGATAGTTTAATGGGCGAGAATTCTGCGAGAATTACATGTTAGTTGTTCATGTTCTCTTATAGGTAGGGTTAAGGGGTATTTCCGTCTTTCATTAGCAGGAACCAGGTGAGTCACCCTCCCTCAGCGTGTGGCAGGATTGGCTGGACATCTCTCCGCTGCTAGATTGGTTACAGTGTCAAGCGGGGGTAGTCGAGGGTTGGTGTAGTCATTAATGTATGGGATTAGCGCTAAGTGCATGGGTCGAGGTGTCTTAAATCTTGTGAGGATGGGGAATTAAAGGTGTCGGTGCATTTAATGTGATGTTGATGGGCTCGATCTTGTGTGGCCGTCGTTTGAGTGGAGAGAATCCGCGGTGAGAAGGGGGAGCCGTGGTGGATGGCTACTCATGCGGCCTCTTAGAGCTCCGGGATGATAGGAGGACGATTGGGGCCTATTCGCTCTAGAGGACGAGTGGCCGAAAGGTAGGAACTGGATTCGTTCCACATGTTTGGAGAATTGAGCTTGTAGGAAGGGATGTAGGTGATCGGAGGAGACGGACACCGCTCGTCAGAAGCTGTCGATGGTCTACGCCTTCGGCGTGGTCATGGCGATAGTCGCTGATGGGCCGGATCGATACATCTGGTAGGTCGGTGGAGTTGGCGTGGAGGTCCTTGTCGGTCCTCATTGGTAAACAAGCGTTAAGTCGGATCGTGGCTTTTCTCTTTAATCGATTAGTGGTTATGACCATAACAATAGTTATCCATACTACAAAGGTAAATGCAAGATTGGACAACCAATGTTGCAACATGCAACATTACACGAAATAATTTAAAATATACTATGTTGATATCTCTAATTTTATTTCAAGAAATGTATTTCTAGTACACATTTTAGTCTTGTTTTGAAAAACAGTTTGTATTAAAGCTCCGCAATTTTATCATACAAGAAAACAATGAACATAATTTTTCCTATTAGAGCTGAAAAGATTTTTTGATGAGGTGAAATAATTTTTTGTTTTCAAGTTCCTTTTTCGGGTGTGCTCCCGTCAAAGTGGTTGCAACAATTATTATATCTTTTTCCTACTAATTGTAAGTTTTTTGAGTAAAAGTGGTGGACAACTATGCCCATATTCCATTAAAAAGAGTTTAATGAAACTTAATTTGTAAATTCATCTACCTTCATTCACAAGTTGTTTGGTTGCTACTAATTGTGAGCTATTCTTTTATGGGCTTAATTTAGCTTGAGAGTGACTATGTACGCAGATTGTATTGTGGCCATAGACTCTAAGGAGGCAATTGCAGTTATTCAAATATTCACTATAATAATGTCACTACTAGAGCCCATGCGTGACACATTTACAGAAGCGAACCAAGAGGTAAGACTTCCTTGCAAAGCTAGGAACCTCCTGGTATATTGGCTGCAGAGTTCTCTAGAAGACAGCATATGGAATTTGCAAGTTCATTGATCAGGACATTACGGGCAAGAAACAACCTCAAATGGGGTCATCCCATGATGTTTTTAAAGTTTAGTTTGTTTTTATTTAAGGGTTTCCTTAATTGTTCACCAAAAAGTTGCAAACTAAACAAGTCAAATATCACTCTGTTTGTAATATTGCAATTCTCTTTCCACAAACAAACAAAACTCAACTACCATAATGAAAAATCGCGTCGTTCAGAAAAATTGCAATGATATTACAACAATAATGTTAACCCGATTGAAACAGAGATCAAAACAATTTAAAACCCTATAACAACAATCAATTAGCCACTACGAATTAAACGCGTAATCCGCGTGGGACCTCAAATTATTCGGCTGGTAGCACTCCTTCCCTTCTGTATCGCATCACAGGTCCCGTTCCCTGTCCGCAGGCATAACTTAACGCAATCCCAATCGCCGTCTCATTTTTCGCATCGGCCCTCAGGACGCACCATATTTTCCCCTTGTACGGCTCATTATTCGTGGGTAACGGTAACGGCGCGAACCCGTTTGCTTGCCCGTTAAGTCCAGCTCATAGACCCTAGTCCCGTTTGGGTACAGCATCCCGAAGTGCCGTTCCGTTCCCGGCCCAGGCTTCTGGTTCTCGTTATACAACGCGAATACGAAGACCGGCATGTACGAACCGGGTCGGGCGGAGTCCCTGGCCGTACCCGAAACCGCTTCGCTATATTCCGATTGTAGGTGGCAGCGTTGTAAATGTTGGCTCCGATCTGGTCAATGTCGCCAGCGTTGGGCCAGCCGGTCTCGGCGATGCAGAGGTTAATGGATCCGAATCCGACCTTTCATGGCGAAGATAACCGCATCCAGCATCTGATCGAGAAGGTTCGTGTAGGTCAATTTGGAGACTGGATCGAAGTAGTAGAGACTGGAGTTAGCTCGGAAAAGGGCGTAGTCGAGGTTAATTTGGGTCGGGTTCGAAGACCAAGGGAAGTACGGGTACGCATCCACGAAGTAATAGGATCCGGTATCTTTTAGGAATTTCAACAAGGGTTTGATAACGGGCTTGGCGATGTCGGGTCTGAATTCGCCGGAGGACGGAGGGAAAGAGGCGCTGAGAGCGTCCATGGCGAGGCTGGTCCCCACTTTAATTTCGTGGATCTTGTGCTTCTTAAGGGATTTGTAGATGTTGGTGATGGCGGGAACGAGATCAGGCCAAGAATGTTGAATGGAGGAGTCGGAGAGGATCTCGTTGCCGACAAGGAGGAAGCGGATGCGGGTATTGGGGTAGAAGGGGAGGAGGTAGGTGGAGATCCACGCGTCGGCGGCGGATTGGTTGGAGGCGAGGGAGGGGATTCGGTCGTTGGGGACCATGATGGAGACGGCGACGCGGGTGCCGGTGAGGGCGCGGAGGATGGCGGGGGTGGCGTCGTAGATCTTGACGGAGGAGGCGCGGAGGTGGCGGAGGCGGCTCACGGAGACGGCGGCGGAGGGGAGGTCGTTGCCGAGCTGGCCGAAGTTGACGCCGAGAGAGTGGAAATTGGCGGCGGAGGAAAGAGATAAGTTGAAGAGAAAGAGGAAGAGGAGAGGGAAGAGAGACATTTTTTATTTTCTTTTTTTTATTTAATTTTTCTTATTTTAGCTTGAAGGCTGAGCTGAGGGGTTATGAAGGGAACTGGGAGGAGTGAAGAGGAAGAATTAAGGACAGAAAGTTATAGTCAATGACTTGTGGGCCCACTTTGTTGTCTCTATCGCGCTGTCGGCGTCGGCTTTTACGAGGGTGAAGATGAAATCTTGAATGTTTTTTGTACGGGAAAGTTGCACCAGGCCTTGGAGACGTGAGCTTCCCTTCTCCCTCCCACGCCAACGCGGGGGCGAGGCCGACCCCACATAATAATAAAAAAAAAAAAAAAAGGGTAATGCGACCGTTGCGCTTCCAGTGCCCAATTTTTTCGAAATAATCCAAAGCGCGACCATGGTGGTCTTTACTCGAGTCTGTTTGGCAAATGGTCAAATTAGCTTATAAATCATTTTTATGATTTATAAATTACTTTGATATGTTTGATAAGTGATTTATTTTAAATTATAATCCATTTGATGGATTTATAATTTATTTGATGGATTATAAGTTACAACATTTAACCAAGTAAAAACACACACACACACACATATATATATATATATATATATATATATATATATATATATATATATATATATATATATATATATATATATAGAGCTCACATGAGCTTAAGTTCGTAATGAATAGTGATCATCGACTACATTTCTACATCTTCTTTGGGATCAGTGAAAGATATAAAGCCACTTTGAGATTTGTGCATCACAAATCTCAAGACAAGATGAGTGGATAAAAAGTTGGTGCACCACTATTCATTATGAACTTAAGTTCATATATATATATATATATATATATATATATATATATATATATATAATTTTACAAAACGCTTAAATTATATCTTTTTGGTGGATTGTAACTCATGTACTTTATGGTTATTTTGACAACAATAACAGTTATAATCTCTAAATTTGCCAAACACTCCTTCAAAATAGATTATTAGACACTAAATTCTGAAACATTATTGCATGTAATTATAAATTCACCAAACATTCTCAGACATGAAACCACAGAGTAATCTTAAATCGCATTTTCATATTTGCTTAAATATTAATATTAATATCCAGTAGGCTACAAGTTCTCCCCACCCCACCATACGCAATTACCAAATAACTCCTCGTAAGTTTTAAAATCTCACAAAACCTTTGCTTTAAATTCTTTTTTTATAAATCCCCTTAGAGTAAGGATTCTATCAGAACACCCAATATAATGGGGGCGATCTCTACCATACACGAGTGGTTAGAGGTTTAGATTAAGAATTGTAATTATAAACTAGTCAAACAAACCTACCAAAAGATTAGGGGTTATCATAAAAACACCTTCAACTTTAAAATTTATTCATAAAACCCTTAAGTGCAATTTTCACATTGGTGGTCAAAATTGTGTAGAGGGAATATTTTGCTGCCTATCTAAAATAAGATATTATTAAATGCACATTTGTACTATAAATTTTATATATTTTAATCTGTTTGGCAAATTGATACCTAAAAGGTAACAACATTGTAGCTAATGTTAACAATTTATACCTAAATGTGAAAAAGTTTACACCGAAGGCAAAATATTGTAGCCAAAGATAGACAAACTTCAATACATGTATCCAGTTGTGAATTCAGAAAAATTTCTTAGGAGCGTAAATCAAGTAGCCACTAACTAAATAAAGAGGAATTAATCCCACATCATCATCGTAACAATACCCTCCAATAAAAAACATCAGCTATCACTATTCAACTCGTTAAGCTCGGGTATATGCAAGAATTGTAACCTGCATCCACAAATAATTACAGAAAACTATTAATAATAGAAAACAAATCACATAATAATACGTTCATACTTACAAAATGCCAAAGCACTTACTGGGATCTTTCTTAGTCTGCTCCGCAAGACCATCGAAATAACAAGTACCCCCAGCCTTTCTAAACTGCTGCCAGTACGAATTAAACGCGTAATCCGCGTGGGACCTCAAATTATTCGGCTGGTAGCACTCCTTCCCCTTCTGTATCGCATCACAGGTCCCGTTCCCCTGTCCGCAGGCATAACTTAACGCAATCCCAATCGCCGTCTCATTTTTCGCGTCGGCCCTCAGGACGCACCATATTTTCCCCTTGTACGGCTCATTATTCGTGGGTAACGGTAACGGCGCGAACCCCGTTTGCTTGCCCGTTAAGTCCAGCTCATAGACCCTAGTCCCGTTTGGGTACAGCATCCCGAAGTGCCGTTCCGTTCCCGGCCCAGGCTTCTGGTTCTCGTTATACAACGCGAATACGAAGACCGGCATGTACGAACCGGGTCGGAGCGGAGTCCCTGGCCGTACCCGAAACCACTTCGCTATATTCCGATTGTAGGTGGCAGCGTTGTAAATGTTGGCTCCGATCTGGTCAATGTCGCCAGCGTTGGGCCAGCCGGTCTCGGCGATGCAGAGGTTAATGGATCCGAACCCGACCCGTTTCATGGCGAAGATAACCGCATCCAGCATCTGATC
Source organism: Asparagus setaceus (assembly GCA_012295165.1). Lineage (NCBI taxonomy): Eukaryota > Viridiplantae > Streptophyta > Magnoliopsida > Asparagales > Asparagaceae > Asparagus > Asparagus setaceus. The sequence continues at coordinate 39,636,448 of CM022701.1, read as the reverse complement.
GAGAAGGTTCGTGTAGGTCAATTTGGAGACTGGATCGAAGTAGTAGAGACTGGAGTTAGCTCGGAAAAGGGCGTAGTCGAGGTTAATTTGGGTCGGGTTCGAAGACCAAGGGAAGTACGGGTACGCATCCACGAAGTAATAGGATCCGGTATCTTTTAGGAATTTCAACAAGGGTTTGATAACGGGCTTGGCGATGTCGGGTCTGAATTCGCCGGAGGACGGAGGGAAAGAGGCGCTGAGAGCGTCCATGGCGAGGCTGGTCCCCACTTTAATTTCGTGGATCTTGTGCTTCTTAAAGGGATTGTAGATGTTGGTGATGGCGGGAACGAGATCAGGCCAAGAATGTTGAATGGAGGTCGGAGAGGATCTCGTTGCCGACAAGGAGGAAGCGGATGCGGGTATTGGGGTAGAAGGGGAGGAGGTAGGTGGAGATCCACGCGTCGGCGGATTGGTTGGAGGCGAGGAGGGATTCGGTCGTTGGGGACCATGATGGAGACGGCGACGCGGGTGCCGGTGAGGGCGCGGAGGATGGCGGGGTGGCGTCGTAGATCTTGACGGAGAGGCGCGGAGGTGGCGGAGGCGGCTCACGGAGACGGCGGCGGAGGGAGTCGTGCCGAGCTGGCCGAAGTTGACGCCGAGAGAGTGAAATGGCGGCGGAGGAAAGAGATAAGTTGAAGAGAAAGAGGAAGAGGAGAGGGAAGAGACATTTTTATTTTCTTTTTTTTATTTAATTTTTCTTATTTTAGCTTGAAGGCTGAGCTGAGGGGTTATGAAGGGAACTGGGAGGAGTGAAGAGGAAGAATTAAGGACAGAAAGTTATAGTCAATGACTTGTGGGCCCACTTTGTTGTCTCTATCGCGCTGTCGGCGTCGGCTTTTACGAGGGTGAAGATGAAATCTTGAATGTTTTTTGTACGGGAAAGTTGCACCAGGCCTTGGAGACGTGAGCTTCCCTTCTCCCTCCCACGCCAACGCGGGGGCGAGGCCGACCCCACATAATAATAATAAAAAAAAAAAAGGGTAATGCGACCGTTGCGCTTCCAGTGCCCAATTTTTTCGAAATAATCCAAAGCGCGACCATGGTGGTCTTTACTCGAGTCTGTTTGGCAAATGGTCAAATTAGCTTATAAATCATTTTATGATTTATAAATTACTTTGATATGTTTGATAAGTGATTTATTTTAAATTATAATCCATTTGATGGATTTATAATTTATTTGATGGATTATAAGTTACAACATTTAACCAAGTAAAAACACACACACACACACATATATATATATATATATATATATATATATATATATATATATATATATATATATATATATATATAATTTTACAAAACGCTTAAATTATATCTTTTTGGTGGATTGTAACTCATGTACTTTATGGTTATTTTGACAACAATAACAGTTATAATCTCTAAATTTGCCAAACACTCCGCCTTCAAAAATAGATTATTAGACACTAAATTTACGAAACATTATTGCATGTAATTATAAATTCACCAAACATTCTCAGACATGAAACCACAGAGTAATCTTAAATCGCATTTTCATATTTGCTTAAATATTAATATTAATATCCAGTAGGCTACAAGTTCTCCCCACCCCACCATACGCAATTACCAAATAACTCCTCGTAAGTTTTAAAATCTCACAAAACCTTTGCTTTAAATTCTTTTTATAAATCCTTAGAGTAAGGATTCTATCGAACACCCAATATAATGGGGCGATCTCTACCATACACGAGTGGTTAGAGGTTTAGATTAAAATTGTAATTATAAACTAGTCAAACAAACCTACCAAAAGATTAGGGGTTATCATAAAACACCTTCAACTTTAAAATTTATTCATAAAACCCTTAAGTGCAATTTTCACATTGGTGGTCAAAATTGTGTAGAGAATATTTTGCTGCCTATCTAAAATAAGATATTATTAAATGCACATTTGTACTATAAATTTTATATATTTTAATCTGTTTCGGCAAATTGATACCTAAAAGGTAACAACATTGTAGCTAATGTTAACAATTTATACCTAAATGTGAAAAGTTTACACCGAAGGCAAAATATTGTAGCCAAAGATAGACAAACTTCAATACATGTATCCAGTTGTGAATTCAGAAAAATTTCTTAGGGCGTAAATCAAGTAACTATTTACCTAAATATAAAAATAAAATGATAGAGCATGATAGAAAAACTTTTAAAATGCAAATTTTATAAATTTTAGGGTATTTTAAGTGCAACCAAATAAAAATGGGGTTATATATGTGCAAAGTAGGTGAAACTACAGGGTATTTAATTGCAGTTAAGCCTAAATTCAAATGGGTAGCTAATTGTTTAGTGATTATAAGCAAGGATTGAGATGCAAAATTTTGGAAACTAGGGCGGCAGATTGTAATTTGAGAAGGACTCAAAACTAAAAGTTTGTTTTGTTAGGGTCAATGCATCCGCCCTGCATGTATCAAGTAAATAAATAAATATTAACACAATTAAGTTAAAGGTCAGTAGCTAAAGATAAATAAATAAGAGCTTTGCTTCAGTGCTACGATAAATAGGATTTTGAATTGTTAAATAAAAATATCGAATAGTGGCTAAAAGGAGGGGTAATTTTGTCTCTCCACATTTCCTAATTTCTTTCTCTCAATTATCGCTTTACCTATATGCATCGCTTGTATATGATACAAACCAGAATTTACTTTTTCAAGATAATTTGAATTAAAAGGAATAAAAGATATAACAAATTAATTTTTGGGTTAATTACAGAAAATTCCCATGAACTTTTGAGAAGTTACAGTAACACCCCCCACCACCCAAAATATTTTTTTAAACCAGACTAAAACCTCCTAAATTTTAGGAGTTTTTGTACATAACCCCTATGAAGAAGAAATTTCTTCTCAGTCCCCCAAAAAAATTCTTTTGTTAAAAAGGAAAAATATGTAATTTTTTGGGACTAAGAATTTATCTTTATTTTTTTGCACATGCTTGCCGATGAGATGTTAGAATCGATGGTTCCAATTTGGAGATTAAATGAGATATTTTCATGTGAAATTTAGTGAAATAAAAGAGTTCATAGGAGTTATGCGGCAACTCCTAAAGCTTAGGAGATTTTGTGTAATAAAAAATTGACGGGGTTTAATGCAACTCCCCAAAATATATGAGATTTTCTGTAATTAACCCTTGATTTTGGAAAAGATCCGGTATAAATATTAAAAGTTGGCGAGACCTTTGAAAGGGAATGAGCTGAAACACGATAGGAAAAGAAAATGAGTTTTGAGAGGAAAATAAACATTTAATCAAGAGACAGATCTGAAAGCGAGGTAGAAATTACCGTACGAATGATTAGTTGGAGGGCTATAACTGACCATAAGATATATTTTTATCAATATATTTGTTTTCCAAAATAACCTTTTACCTAGTAGAAGTTTAAGCTATTTATTATTTTGCGTGTGGAACACCTCTAACCATATTATCCATAAAATTTTGCTGGTGAGAGAACTTTTCACGGGAGAAAATTACAAAATTGCCACCGAATCTCCATTGTTGGCAATAAATAAATGCTACTTTACTTTTAAAGGTAACAGACTTTAAAAGTAACAAAAATAATACATTTAAGACCTTCCCCAGCTGCGGCCTGCAGAGTGCAGCCTCCATCCGCGCTTCAAAAGCGCCGGCCTAAAGGGAGGTGAGAAGGGATTGATTACCCGCAAAAGCTACATAAATAGTTAAGTATTCATTTAAATATCTACATATTATAAATAATTATAATTTATAATAATCAAGTTAATGGTCTTCGTCGCTCACACAGAAGCATCAGATACATCGCATTCGGTTGGATCTATATTCTTCGAGACACATTAAAGTTTTAGAACTCCCTTAGAGTAAGGATTCTATCGAACACCCAATAATGGGGCGATCTCTATACCGAGTGGTTAGAGGTTTAGATTAAGAATTGTAATTATAAACTAGTCAAACAAACCTACCAAAAGATTAGGGGTTATCATAAAAACACCTTCAACTTTAAAATTTATTCATAAAACCCTTAAGTGCAATTTTCACATTGGTGGTCAAAATTGTGTAGGGGAATATTTTGCTGCCTATCTAAAATAAGATATTATTAAATGCACATTTGTACTATAAATTTTATATATTTTAATCTGTTTCGGCAAATTGATACCTAAAAGGTAACAACATTGTAGCTAATGTTAACAATTTATACCTAAATGTGAAAAAGTTTACACCGAAGGCAAAAATATTGTAGCCAAAGATAGACAAACTTCAATACATGTATCCAGTTGTGAATTCAGAAAAAATTTCTTAGGGAGCGTAAATCAAGTAACTATTTACCTAAATATAAAAATAAAATGATAGAGCATGATAGAAAAACTTTTAAAATGCAAATTTTATAAATTTTAGGGTATTTTAAGTGCAACCAAATAAAAATGGGGTTATATATGTGCAAAGTAGGTGAAACTACAGGGTATTTAATTGCAGTTAAGCCTAAATTCAAATGGGTAGCTAATTGTTTAGTGATTATAAGCAAGGATTGAGATGCAAAATTTTGGAAACTAGGGCGGCAGATTGTAATTTGAGAAGGACTCAAAACTAAAAGTTTGTTTTGTTAGGGTCAATGCATCCGCCCTGCATGTATCAAGTAAATAAATAAATATTAACACAATTAAGTTAAAGGTCAGTAGCTAAAGATAAATAAATAAGAGCTTTGCTTCAGTGCTACGATAAATAGGATTTTGAATTGTTAAATAAAAATATCGAATAGTGGCTAAAAAGGAGGGTAATTTTGTCTCTCCACATTTCCTAATTTCTTTCTCTCCAATTATCGCTTTACCTATATGCATCGCTTGTATATGATACAAACCAGAATTTACTTTTTCAAGATAATTTGAATTAAAAGGAATAAAAGATATAACAAATTAATTTTTGGGTTAATTACAGAAAATTCCCATGAACTTTTGAGAAGTTACTGATAACACCCCCACCACCCAAAATATTTTTTAAACCAGACTAAAACCTCCTAAATTTTAGGAGTTTTGTACATAACCCTATGAAGAAGAAATTTCTTCTCAGTCCCCAAAAAATTCTTTTGTTAAAAGGAAAAATATGTAATTTTTGGGACTAAGAATTTATCTTTATTTTTTGCACATGCTTGCCGGATGAGATGTTAGAATCGATGGTTCCAATTTGGAGATTAAATGAGATATTTTCATGTGAAATTTAGTGAAATAAAAGAGTTCATAGGAGTTATGCGGCAACTCCTAAAGCTTAGGAGATTTTGTGTAATAAAAAATTGTGGGGGTTTAATGCAACTCCCCAAAAATATATGAGATTTTCTGTAATTAACCCTTGATTTTGGAAAAGATCCGGTATAAATATTAAAAGTTGGCGAGACCTTTGAAAGGGAATGAGCTGAAACACGATAGGAAAAGAAAATGAGTTTTGAGAGGAAAATAAACATTTAATCAAGAGACAGATCTGAAAGCGAGGTAGAAATTACCGTACGAATGATTAGTTGGAGGGCTATAACTGACCATAAGATATATTTTTATCAATATATTTGTTTTCCAAAATAACCTTTTACCTAGTAGAAGTTTAAGCTATTTATTATTTTGCGTGTGGAACACCCCTAACCATATTATCCATAAAATTTTGCTGGTGAGAGAACTTTTCATGGGAGAAAATTACAAAATTGCCACCGAATCTCCATTGTTGGCAATAAATAAATGCTACTTTACTTTTAAAGGTAACAGACTTTAAAAGTAACAAAAAGTAATACATTTAAGACCTTCCCCAGCTGCGGCCTGCAGAGTGCAGCCTCCATCCGCGCTTCAAAAGCGCCGGCCTAAAGGGAGGTGAGAAGGGATTGATTACCCGCAAAAGCTACATAAATAGTTAAGTATTCATTTAAATATCTACATATTATAAATAATTATAATTTATAATAATCAAGTTAATGGTCTTCGTCGCTCACACAGAAGCATCAGATACATCGCATTCGGTTGGATCTATATTCTTCGAGACACATTAAAGTTTTTAGAACTCCCGAATCTCATGTTACATTTCTTCTTGTCTAAACCAAGTGATATTAGTGAGAAGCTATAGTAGATAAACTATAAATTAATAAAGTATAATATTTATATATCCACTTCAATAAAATTCACTAATACATTCACGTTTTAAAAGAAAAGACATTTTGCAATTTTTCTTCACAGGTTTTCACATTTTAGAACCATTGTACATCATTATCAATTCAATTATATTTTGGACAGACCAGCTAGGGGGCTACATTAGGATAACACTAGGGGTAATATTAATGTTATGTCTCAAGAGCGTGCATAGCGTATATGATAAGTCCAATCTAGGCGATAATTTTTATATATTTTAATCTGTTTCGGCAAATTGATACCTAAAAGGTAACAACATTGTAGCTAATGTTAACAATTTATACCTAAATGTGAAAAAGTTTACACCGAAGGCAAAATATTGTAGCCAAAGATAGACAAACTTCAATACATGTATCCAGTTGTGAATTCAGAAAAATTTCTTAGGGCGTAAATCAAGTAACTATTTACCTAAATATAAAAATAAAATGATAGAGCATGATAGAAAAACTTTTAAAATGCAAATTTTATAAATTTTAGGGTATTTTAAGTGCAACCAAATAAAAATGGGGTTATATATGTGCAAAGTAGGTGAAACTACAGGGTATTTAATTGCAGTTAAGCCTAAATTCAAATGGGTAGCTAATTGTTTAGTGATTATAAGCAAGGATTGAGATGCAAAATTTTGGAAACTAGGGCGGCAGATTGTAATTTGAGAAGGACTCAAAACTAAAAGTTTGTTTTGTTAGGGTCAATGCATCCGCCCTGCATGTATCAAGTAAATAAATAAATATTAACACAATTAAGTTAAAGGTCAGTAGCTAAAGATAAATAAATAAGAGCTTTGCTTCAGTGCTACGATAAATAGGATTTTTGAATTGTTAAATAAAAATATCGAATAGTGGCTAAAAAGGAGGGGTAATTTTGTCTCTCCACATTTCCTAATTTCTTTCTCTCCAATTATCGCTTTACCTATATGCATCGCTTGTATATGATACAAACCAGAATTTACTTTTTCAAGATAATTTGAATTAAAAGGAATAAAAGATATAACAAATTAATTTTTGGGTTAATTACAGAAAATTCCCATGAACTTTTGAGAAGTTACAGTACCCCCACCACCCAAAATATTTTTTAAACCAGACTAAAACCTCCTAAATTTTAGGAGTTTTTGTATAACCCTATGAAGAAGAAATTTCTTCTCAGTCCCCAAAAAATTCTTTTGTTAAAAGGAAAAATATGTAATTTTTGGGACTAAGAATTTATCTTTATTTTTTGCACATGCTTGCCAGATGAGATGTTAGAATCGATGGTTCCAATTTGGAGATTAAATGAGATATTTTCATGTGAAATTTAGTGAAATAAAAGAGTTCATAGGAGTTATGTGCAGCAACTCCTAAAGCTTAGGAGATTTTGTGTAATAAAAAAATTGACGGGGGTTTAATGCAACTCCCCAAAAATATATGAGATTTTCTGTAATTAACCCTTGATTTTTGGAAAAGATCCGGTATAAATATTAAAAGTTGGCGAGACCTTTGAAAGGGGAATGAGCTGAAACACGATAGGAAAAGAAAATGAGTTTTGAGAGGAAAATAAACATTTAATCAAGAGACAGATCTGAAAGCGAGGTAGAAATTACCGTACGAATGATTAGTTGGAGGGCTATAACTGACCATAAGATATATTTTTATCAATATATTTGTTTTCCAAAATAACCTTTTTACCTAGTAGAAGTTTAAGCTATTTATTATTTTGCGTGTGGAACACCCCTAACCATATTATCCATAAAATTTTGCTGGTGAGAGAACTTTTCATGGGAGAAAATTACAAAAATTGCCACCGAATCTCCATTGTTGGCAATAAATAAATGCTACTTTTAAAGGTAACAGACTTTAAAAGTAACAAAAAGTAATACATTTAAGACCTTCCCCAGCTGCGGCCTGCAGAGTGCAGCCTCCATCCGCGCTTCAAAAGCGCCGGCCTAAAGGGAGGTGAGAAAGGGATTGATTACCCGCAAAAGCTACATAAATAGTTAAGTATTCATTTAAATATCTACATATTATAAATAATTATAATTTATAATAATCAAGTTAATGGTCTTCGTCGCTCACACAGAAGCATCAGATACATCGCATTCGGTTGGATCTATATTCTTCGAGACACATTAAAGTTTTTAGAACTCCCGAATCTCATGTTACATTTCTTCTTGTCTAAACCAAGTGATATTAGTGAGAAGCTATAGTAGATAAACTATAAATTAATAAAGTATAATATTTATATATCCACTTCAATAAAATTCACTAATACATTCACGTTTTAAAAGAAAAGACATTTTGCAATTTTTCTTCACAGGTTTTCACATTTTAGAACCATTGTACATCATTATCAATTCAATTATATTTTGGACAGACCAGCTAGGGGGCTACATTAGGATAACACTAGGGGTAATATTAATGTTATGTCTCAAGAACGTGCATAACGTATATGATAAGTCCAATCTAGACGATAATTTTTTCATACAAGATATACCAGTACGGTGAAGAACATGCCCTATCTGACTCATTGATGATATGTAAGATATATAGGCCCTATAAGCTTAAAACTTGTAAGTTAGTGTATGCATTATGCATTTGGTACGAAATAGAAAATTTTCATCAACTATAGATTATGATTTTATATTTAAGATAAGACCCAATAGATAATTATATGACTTCAGTTGTCCAATTAAATCCAATCTTTTCCCTTAATCAACTCCTAGTTGACCTAGTTGATGATAAACAATTTCAACAAATTTCATACTAATCATTAATGCATCACGTGCACTCCTAAAGTTGTTAACAATGTTAGCCTTCATTTCGTATTTGCCAAATACAATTTAATTATACAAAAAATAAGAAAGGTCACATGTTAAATCACGTGCATGGGAAAAAAAAACTAGAGAAGTCAGAAAACAGTCTCGGCAGTTGAACTCCCGCCTTTTTATGTGAATAAAGAGCACGTGCTGTGTATTCCAAGGAATCAATACTACACTTTTCTTTCACAAAATCTTTACTCTCTATCTCTAAGCAGAACCCTTTTGGGACAAAATATCAATTAATCAAAAAGTAAAGTTGTAGATCTAAAACAGTCGGATGAGAATAAAGATACACAATTAATATTGTTCTATGCTTTGATCTAGAAAACGAAGCTTAATAAGAGAATTTTATTTTCCATGTGGCTAATTATCTTATCCAAAACAATGAAATAATCGAGATATATGTCTAACTAAAATTCCAAGATCCGAAAGTCATCCATGAAATGATCAATATTTTTCTTCCTATGGATAATCGATGAGTAGATGGCGCGTTTATGGGGAAAAACGAATTCTGTGATAATGAATTCGGATTTCTACACAAATAGTGGTACCACTTCTCATAGAAATCCAAATTATACAGATACGACCACAATCTCTTGCAATTTAGAAATAGAGGTAACTTCCCAAATAGAAATAGGGAGCTGAGCAGTTGTATTATGACTTTTGAAAGTCTAAAGTTTTTATTTATTCCTCTGTTCTCTTTTCATAAAGCACGTTTACACTATTTTTTAAGGCTTAATTTCATAGAACCCCCACAACTACGGGGCCATCTCAAAAAATGCCCATCAACTATTTTAACTCAAGAAAACCCCCCCTTCAAATTTAGAGTTGTTGTACATAACTCTTCTCAACTTCCCCCCCAACTACGGGGCCATCTCAAAAAATGCCCATCAACTATTTTAACTCAAGAAAACCCCCCCTTCAAATTTAGAGTTGTTGTACATAACTCTTCTCAACTTTCAAAATATGACTTAATCCCTCTTAACTTTTCTCACTTAACCCCCTAAACTATTAACATTAAATCTAAATGAAAACATGATTTAAAATGACTACACCACCCCTAGGACATTAAAATTTACCATGGTATTTATTTTTAACTTTTTTTTTGGGTTAATATTAACTTCCCTTGTATCTCCTCCCTCTTCTTCTTCATCCATCACCATTGCTTAGTCCTTGTCCGAATTCAATTTTTTTGAAACATCAAACTTCTTTTATTTTGTACTTATTCATGTTTCTAATATTTGGAATAATTGAAATTTATGATTTTTATGAAAATTGGTTTCCTCATCAAAATCTATAGAATTGAAAACCAATAATTGTGAATTCTTTGAGGAGAAATTTGAGAATGAGAAGAAGACAAAGAAGAAATCAACTTTATGCTTGCCTACCTTCGTGTTTAAAAAGAATCAATAGAGGTTCTCTTGAGAGAGAATTTCTAAGGGGGAGAGACATATAATGAGAAGTAGGATTTCCAAGCAAGAGGGAGAGAAAGATGAGAGACAGAAAGAGCGGGTGAGGGGGTCCACTTTACCAGTTCAGTTAATATTCTATCTAGGTTGGCTTTTAAAACTCATATAGGTTTATTTTTCAACAAAGTGTGTTTTTATCATTGCACAATTTTGAATTAACAATGTCAAGGGGATTATTTAAGAAAACTATAAAGATAAGAGGGATTTTGTGAGACACTAGGAGTTTAAGTTGTATTTTGAAAGTTAATGAGGGGTTATCTACAACACTTCTAAAATTGAGGAGGGTTTTCTAGAGTTAAAGTAGTTATTTTCGTGAGAACTAGAGCTAAATAGTTGAGTGAGATTTTCTGAGACAACCCCTATAGTTTAGTTGACGGAAGTTTTCTAAAATTAACCTTTTTACTTACTATTTGACCTTTGCTTTGCTTTGAGTACAAATCTAATCTGAACATCTCGACACGATATTTTGGTCCATGTTCGGGACAGTTTGGAAATTTAAATTGCATACTATATAGTCCAGAGTTAGCATCTAGGGTGTTCTTGTGACATTTCCATTCATCCAACACTTTCTAAAATCTATTGTAATCAACAAGTAGATGGCATAGACCAAATATTAACTAATAACAAATATTAGGCTGAACAAAACTGTATTACTCCGAACAAAACTGACTTGTTTAGTTCCTACGGAATTATTTTCTTTCACAAATGGATCATTCAATCTCTAATCACAAAACATACAAAAAAGACCATGTGCAGCTAAGGTGTGGGTTAGGTATTTTATTTTTACGATGCTTCCAAATCCAAAAATGATAAAATGTAAATACAAAATCTAAATTTCAATGATAAAAACATAAATGGGACCTCTATTCACTTATTTTGCTTCCTTCATACTTTCTTCCGTGTTAAAAATATTTTAAAAATTACATATATCACTTCAAAAGTAATTTAAGGAAATTTCACCTAAACAACAAACAGGAGAAAAAGTAGAAATATTCTGAGAATAATCCTTAGCAATTGGGGATATTTAACTCAATATATGGTATAATTAGGGTAAATTACTAAATATTTATATGTACGGGGATGGATTTAAAAATATGATTGATTTGGGAGAATACAGTACGTTTGGCTAAAATAACATAAAACCTCCCTTAACTCTGGATGATTATCATATAACCACGCTTAATTTTCAAAATATCCCTGTAAGTTTACGGGTTATCGAAATCCCCTTTAACTTCTAAAATTTTATCAAAAACCCTTCTAATAGATTTAACAGCAACTTTTCACACAGATAGACAAGATTATGTGAGGGGATATATATATATATATATATATATATATATATATATAGATATATAGATAGAGTAAAGCTCCTATAAACTTAAGTGCATTGGGGCTCAATACACAAAAATTTTTATCCGTCCGATTGCTTTAAAAATTGTGCAGATGTGACTGGGATTGAGGAAAATTTAGCGTAGCAGAAAAGGTAACAGAGAAAATTTCTCTGTTAAAATGAAAGTGGGCCCCACGTACATCACTCTCTAATCACTTTCCTTTCCATCACACTCTCTCGGGGGACCGCCACACTTTCTCTCGCCTCGACGAGATCAACTCATGAGAAGATTGAATTCCTCCACTTAGACTGAAACGGTGGATAAAAAGCTTGAATTCTTCTAGTTGAGTCCTACAATGAGAAGGGCTTGGACCATATTTGTACATTTTGCAGCAACCTCAAAGAGTTTAACCTCACTGATTCTAAACTCACTTTTTATTATCTTTGCAGATATAAGAAATGTTGGATTTTTACTCTTGACATTAAATTTTGAAAGAATTGATGGATTGTATTTTGTATTTTGTAACTGAAGTTTGATTTTGTTGTATTGTCAGTAATCGAAGGCAAATAAGAAACCTAGAATATGCTAATTCAATTTGTTTTACATAATAATCACAAGGTGTTTGATAAAATGTCCAAATTGAGGCACAACTACAGGGGGACCATCCGCATATTGGGCAATAGTACAAGGGTCCTATCCGCAACACTAAGTATCATATCACAATAAATAGCAAATACTCATTAGATTTGCTCATTTTCGGAAAATACAACGATCGAAAAGATTTTTGTACTTTGAATTTGTTTTGTACATGACCAGAAATCGATACATATAATACAAAAAATTTGACTTTAGACCCCTCAAAAAATAACTCTGTAAACAAGAGAACTACATTGGAAATTTTCTAAAGAACATCCGACTAAGCATGGGGCATACTTGTTGTAGCAGAATAGTAGAAATGGACACTACTCAAAGTTTTCAAAAGCCAGCAAAAAATAGCAGCCTTAAATCAATGAACAAAACCAACGACACCGAACTTTGCTTAAGTATGCGCACACATTTGTAGCAGCAAATAAATCTCAGGCTCTTCTGTTGAAAATTCCGCTAGGCCGCCTCATTCTTCTCTGACGAAACAAGAGGGAGACATCTGAGAATGAGAAGAAGACAAAGAAGAAATCAACTTTATGCTTGCCTACCTTCGTGTTTAAAAAGAATCAATAGAGGTTCTCTTGAGAGAGAATTTCTAAGGGGAGAGACATATAATGAGAAGTAGGATTTCCAAGCAAGAGGGAGAGATGAAGACAGAAAGAGCGGGTGAGGGGTCCACTTTACCAGTTCAGTTAATATTCTATCTAGGTTGGCTTTTAAAACTCATATAGGTTTATTTTTCAACAAAGTGTGTTTATCATTGCACAATTTTGAATTAACAATGTCAAGGGGATTATTTAAGAAAACTATAAAGATAAGAGGGATTTTGTGAGACACTAGGAGTTTAAGTTGTATTTTGAAAGTTAATGAGGGTTATCTACAACACTTCTAAAATTGAGGAGGGTTTTCTAGAGTTAAAGTAGTTATTTTAAATGAGAACTAGAGCTAAATAGTTGAGTGAGATTTTCCGAGACAACCCCTATAGTTTAGTTGGGAGTTTTCTAAAATTAACCTTTTTACTTACTATTTGACCTTTGCTTTGCTTTGAGTACAAATCTAATCTGAACATCTCGACCACGATATTTTGGTCCGCATGTTGGGACAGTTTGAAATTTAAATTGCATACTATATAGTCCAGAGTTAGCATCTAGGGTGTTCTTGTGACATTTCCATTCATCCAACACTTTCTAAAATCTATTGTAATCAACAAGTAGATGGCATAGACCAAATATTAACTAATAACAAATATTAGGCTGAACAAAACTGTATTACTCCGAACAAAACTGACTTGTTTAGTTCCTACGGAATTATTTTCTTTCACAAATGGATCATTCAATCTCTAATCACAAAACATACAAAAAGACCATGTGCAGCTAAGGTGTGGGTTAGGTATTTTATTTTTACGATGCTTCCAAATCCAAAAATGATAAAATGTAAATACAAAATCTAAATTTCAACGATAAAAACATAAATGGGACCTCTATTCACTTATTTTGCTTCCTTCATACTTTCTTCCGTGTTAAAAATATTTTAAAAATTACATATATCACTTCAAAAGTAATTTAAGGAAATTTCACCTAAACAACAAACAGGAGAAAAAGTAGAAATATTCTGAGAATAATCCTTAGCAATTGGGGATATTTAACTCAATATATGGTATAATTAGGGGTAAATTACTAAATATTTATATGTACGGGGATGGATTTAAAAATATGATTGATTTGGGAGAATACAGTACGTTTGGCTAAAATAACATAAAACCTCCCTTAACTCTGGATGATTATCATATAACCACGCTTAATTTTCAAAATATCCCTGTAAGTTTCACGGGTTATTAGAAATCCCCTTTAACTTCTAAAATTTTATCAAAACCCCTTCTAATCGATTTAACAGCAACTTTTCACACAGATAAACAAGATTATGTGAGGGGATATATATATATTTTTTCTAGTGAAATTAAGGTTCACGCTTCTCTAGGATTTTCTGGTGTTTAGCCAAAATTGAGGTTGTCCGATAATTGTCTGAAGTTAAAGGGTTTTATGATATTTAGCCTAACAAATGCCCCAAAGACAAGCATCAAAGTGAAGTCTCTGACACGAAACAAACGGCTCCAAAATCTCCCAAAAGGTAAAAACCAGAACAAAAGCCCAACGGCACCGCTCAACGGTCGGGAACCGCGGCCCGGCTTTTACGGTCCCCACACGAGCTCATAACCCAAAACCTCATTTACTGACATGTGGGCCCCAGCATCCATAACCTCCAAAAAAGGACCCACTTGCTACTTCTTAATTCTTCTTCTTTCAACGTTTCTCTTCTTAAACCTCATGAGCTCAGTGACTCAGTCCACAGTTTCCTCCTCTGAACCCCCACCAAAAAAATGTCTCTCTTCCCTCTCCTCTTCCTCCTCCTCCTCCTCAGCTTCTCTCTCCTCCGCCGCCAACTTCCACTCTCTCGGCGTCAACTTCGGCCAGCTCGGCAACGACCTCCCCTCCGCCGCCGTCTCCGTGAGCCGCCTCCGCCACCTCCGCGCCGCCGCCGTCAAGATCTGACGCCACCCCGCCATCCTCCGCGCCCTCTCCGGCACCCGCGTCGCCGTCTCCATCATGGTCCCCAACGACCGAATCCCCTCCCTCGCCTCCAACCAATCCGCCGCCGACGCGTGGATCTCCACCTTCCTCCTCCCCTTCTACCCCAATACCCGCATCCGCTTCCTCCTCGTCGGCAACGAGATCCTCTCCGACCGCACCCATAAGGACGCCTGGTTCGATCTCGTTCCCGCCATGATCAACGTCTACAAATCCCTCAAAAAGCACAATATCGACGATATCAAGGTGGGGACCTCCATGGCCATGGACACCCTCAGTGCTACGACTCCCCCCTCTTCCGGCGAATTCAGACCCGATATCGCCGAGCCCGTTATGAAACCCATGCTGAAATTCCTTAACGACACCGGATCCTATTTCTTCCTTGATGCGTACGCCTACTTCCCTTGGTCTTATAACCACACCAAAGTCAGCCTCGATTACGCCCTCTTCGAAGCCAACTCCTCCCTTTACTACACCGACCCAGTCTCCAAATTGACCTACACGAATCTGTTCGACGAGATGCTGGATTCGGTTATCTTCGCCATGAAACGGGTCGGCTACGGATCCATTAACCTCTGCATCGCCGAGACCGGCTGGCCGAACGCTGGAGATATTGACGAGATAGGGGCCAACATTCACAATGCGGCCATTTACAACCGCAACCTCGCGAAGCGGTTCCGGATGCGGCCCGGGACTCCGCTCCGACCCGGTTCGTACATGCCCATCTTCGTGTTCGCGTTGTATAATGAGAATATAAAGCCTGGGCCGGGAACGGAACGGCACTGGGGGGTTTTGTACCCGAACGGAACTAGGGTTTACGACGTAGACTTAACGGGGAAGCAAACGGAGTTCGCGCCGTTGCCGTCACCCACGAATAACGAGCCGTACAAGGGGAAGATATGGTGCGCTCTGAAGGCTGATTCGAAGAATGAAACGGCGGTGGGGGCGGTGTTAAGCTATGCCTGCGGACAGGGGAACGGCACTTGCGACGCGATACAGAAGGGGAGGGAGTGCTACGAGCCGAATAATTTGTTCGCCCACGCGAATTATGCGATTAATTCGTACTGGCTCAAGTTTAGGGATCCTCAGAACTGGGCGACTACTTGTTATTTCGGTGGTCTCGCGGAGAACTACCGTAGATCCGAGTAAGCGAAACCGTCTTCCTTTCGGAGTTTTTCAAATAAGTCCTTTAGCATTGCTATATTTTCGTTAACAATACTTTTGCATGTTATTTGTGGATGCAGGTTATGGTTCGTGCAAGTACCCAAGCCTCAACAGTTGAAAGTACCCAAGCCTCAACATTCGAAAGATTATCGCTGGCGTTTTTTTAGAGCAGTGTTATTCGTCGCATTAGTTTTCTCTTTTTTTTCCTTCAAGTTAAGTGATTGTTGTCATAGTGTTTTTAAATTATTTGATCTTTGTTCAGAATGGGTTTAACATTATTATTGTAAGATCATTACCATTTTTGAATGACAACATCCATTATGATAACCTAGTGAGTCACTATGTTTCTCATTGCTAATACACTAAATTCCAATGATAAAAACATAAATGGGACCTCTATTCACTTATTTTGCTTCCTTCATACTTTCTTCCGTGTTAAAAATATTTTAAAAATTACATATATCACTTCAAAAGTAATTTAAGGAAATTTCACCTAAACAACAAACAGGAGAAAAAGTAGAAATATTCTGAGAATAATCCTTAGCAATTGGGGATATTTAACTCAATATATGGTATAATTAGGGTAAATTACTAAATATTTATATGTACGGGGATGGATTTAAAAATATGATTGATTTGGGAGAATACAGTACGTTTGGCTAAAATAACATAAAACCTCCCTTAACTCTGGATGATTATCATATAACCACGCTTAATTTTCAAAATATCCCCTGTAAGTTTACGGGTTATTAGAAATCCCCCTTTAACTTCTAAAATTTTATCAAAAAACCCCTTCTAATCGATTTAACAGCAACTTTTCACACAGATAAACAAGATTATGTGAGGGGATATATATTTTTTCTAGTGAAAATTAAGGTTCACGCTTCTCTAGGATTTTCTGGTGTTTAGCCAAAATTGAGGTTGTCCGATAATTGTCTGAAGTTAAAGGGTTTTATGATATTTAGCCTAACAAAAGCCGCAAAAGACAAGCATCCAAAAGTGAAGTCTCTGACACGAAACAAACGGCTCCAAAAAAATCCCAAAAAGGTGAAAGAAAACGAGAACGAAAAAGCCCAACGGGACCGCTCAACGGTCGGGAACCGCGGCCCGGCTTTTACGGTCCCCACACGAGCTCATAACCCAAAACCTCATTTACTGACATGTGGGCCCCAGCATCCATAACCTCCAAAAAAGGACCCACTTGCTACTTCTTAATTCTTCTTCTTTCAACGTTTCTCTTCTTAAACCTCATGAGCTCAGTGACTCAGTCCACAGTTTCACTCCTCTGAACCCCCCACCAAAAAAATGTCTCTCTTCCCTCTCCTCTTCCTCCTCCTCCTCCTCAGCTTCTCTCTCCTCCGCCGCCAACTTCCACTCTCTCGGCGTCAACTTCGGCCAGCTCGGCAACGACCTCCCCTCCGCCGCCGTCTCCGTGAGCCGCCTCCGCCACCTCCGCGCCGCCGCCGTCAAGATCTACGACGCCACCCCCGCCATCCTCCGCGCCCTCTCCGGCACCCGCGTCGCCGTCTCCATCATGGTCCCCAACGACCGAATCCCCTCCCTCGCCTCCAACCAATCCGCCGCCGACGCGTGGATCTCCACCTTCCTCCTCCCCTTCTACCCCAATACCCGCATCCGCTTCCTCCTCGTCGGCAACGAGATCCTCTCCGACCGCACCCATAAGGACGCCTGGTTCGATCTCGTTCCCGCCATGATCAACGTCTACAAATCCCTCAAAAAGCACAATATCGACGATATCAAGGTGGGGACCTCCATGGCCATGGACACCCTCAGTGCTACGACTCCCCCCTCTTCCGGCGAATTCAGACCCGATATCGCCGAGCCCGTTATGAAACCCATGCTGAAATTCCTTAACGACACCGGATCCTATTTCTTCCTTGATGCGTACGCCTACTTCCCTTGGTCTTATAACCACACCAAAGTCAGCCTCGATTACGCCCTCTTCGAAGCCAACTCCTCCCTTTACTACACCGACCCAGTCTCCAAATTGACCTACACGAATCTGTTCGACGAGATGCTGGATTCGGTTATCTTCGCCATGAAACGGGTCGGGTTCGGATCCATTAACCTCTGCATCGCCGAGACCGGCTGGCCGAACGCTGGAGATATTGACGAGATAGGGGCCAACATTCACAATGCGGCCATTTACAACCGCAACCTCGCGAAGCGGTTCCGGATGCGGCCCGGGACTCCGCTCCGACCCGGTTCGTACATGCCCATCTTCGTGTTCGCGTTGTATAATGAGAATATAAAGCCTGGGCCGGGAACGGAACGGCACTGGGGGGTTTTGTACCCGAACGGAACTAGGGTTTACGACGTAGACTTAACGGGGAAGCAAACGGAGTTCGCGCCGTTGCCGTCACCCACGAATAACGAGCCGTACAAGGGGAAGATATGGTGCGCTCTGAAGGCTGATTCGAAGAATGAAACGGCGGTGGGGGCGGTGTTAAGCTATGCCTGCGGACAGGGGAACGGCACTTGCGACGCGATACAGAAGGGGAGGGAGTGCTACGAGCCGAATAATTTGTTCGCCCACGCGAATTATGCGATTAATTCGTACTGGCTCAAGTTTAGGGATCCTCAGAACTGGGCGACTACTTGTTATTTCGGTGGTCTCGCGGAGCAGAACCGTAGATCCGAGTAAGCGAAACCGTCTTCCTTTCGGAGTTTTTCAAATAAGTCCTTTAGCATTGCTATATTTTCGTTAACAATACTTTTGCATGTTATTTGTGGATGCAGGTTATGGTTCGTGCAAGTACCCAAGCCTCAACAGTTGAAAGTACCCAAGCCTCAACATTCGAAAGATTATCGCTGGCGTTTTTTTAGAGCAGTGTTATTCGTCGCATTAGTTTTCTCTTTTTTTTTTCCTTCAAGTTAAGTGATTGTTGTCATAGTGTTTTTAAATTATTTGATCTTTGTTCAGAATGGGTTTAACATTATTATTGTAAGATCATTACCATTTTTTGAATGACAACATCCATTATGATAACCTAGTGAGTCACTATGTTTCTCATTGCTAATACACTAAATTCCAATTAATCATCCATATTCAATCCTTTTTATGATGCAATCCTTTTTATAATGATATGTCCATGTTAAACTCTATTTGAGATAGCATGACTTGAATACAAAGTAACAAAGCAGCATCCTTTTGCATTAAAGATAATTTTCAGTTATACAAACAAGTGTTTTGTCGGTGCTTTCGCATGAGTGGGTGTGATTACTTTTGTTTGTAAACAAATCAAAAATCAAATCGCTTGAATTTGAAAATCAAAATTATATAACTGGAGCGGAGCTTTTTCATTGGATAGCTTGAAATTCAAAATGAAATTTAGAATAAATGCGATTATTTCAAAACTTGAAATTCAAAATTAAATGACTTTTATTTCAAAATAAAAGTACTTCCAGAGTAAACCCAAACGAATAATTCCTTTCGAACAAAAAAAGGGACCTCCCCGAACGTCCATGATGGAGCAGTCGTCCAAAGTGTTTGGATCTGGGTTTTGGCTTGAGCTTGCTGTTGTCCATGGCGGAGCAGTCGCGACCAATTAGATTCGAGTAGATGTTAAGAAAAATTACAAAAACACTGTTGACTTATTAATTGGGTTCTCAAGTTCATTGATGATTCATTTATAACTTTACATGCCATCTCATCAGTCCCTCAAATCTGTCCCGTATTTGGGTCCTTGTAGCACAAGAGTATTAATGTTCAAAAGGATACATCTTTTGCATAGTTTAAATATTACCATATAGATAAAAGAACCCCTAAAAAGAATTCTAATGAAAGAGTTTGTTTAAGTTTAATGTTGGCGCAAAAGGAGAAGCTAAATATATTTTCCCAACCTACGTTATTTTCAATCTCAGAAACAAATAATACCGTAAAATCTAAACCATAAACAATAACTTAAATTTAAAAGGAAATGAAAAATTTTGAATCTTTTTAGTAGGGACTATAGGAAAAGAAATCAATCAAACTAGAACTTATCTAATAACTGGTTTACTACTTTATAAATTTATAAAAATAAGCCGGTCATATAAGAATTCTAATTTAGGCCTATTTAATTTGATAGAAATAACGGAAGTAAGAAATAGATAAAAAAGTAACTTCCAAATTTATAAAGTAGGAAGTAGTCAGTAATACTTTTTTTTGGTTTGTTTCACATATTTTTGAAGTAGTGGAAATAGTACTTCTTATTCTTCATTTCCTTTTTTTTTTTTGTTTGGATAGCAATGAAAAGTAGTTAGGAAGTAACTAATAAAAGAAATATTTTAAAAATTACATATATCACTTCAAAAGTAATTTAAGGAAATTTCACCTAAACAACAAACAGGAGAAAAAGTAGAAATATTCTGAGAATAATCCTTAGCAATTGGGGATATTTAACTCAATATATGGTATAATTAGGGTAAATTACTAAATATTTATATGTACGGGGATGGATTTAAAAATATGATTGATTTGGGAGAATACAGTACGTTTGGCTAAAATAACATAAAACCTCCCTTAACTCTGGATGATTATCATATAACCACGCTTAATTTTCAAAATATCCTGTAAGTTTCACGGGTTATTAGAAATCCCCTTTAACTTCTAAAATTTTATCAAAAACCCCTTCTAATCGATTTAACAGCAACTTTTCACACAGATAAACAAGATTATGTGAGGGGATATATATATATATATATATATATATATATATATATATATATATATATATATATATATATATATATATATATATATATATATTTTTCTAGTGAAAATTAAGGTTCACGCTTCTATAGGATTTTGTGGTGTTTAGTCAAAATTGAGGTTGTCCGATAATTGTCTGAAGTTAAGTGGGTTTTCTGATATTTAGCCTAACAAATGCCCCAAAAGACAAGCATCCAAAAGTGAAGTCTCTGACACGAAACAAACGGCTCCAAAAATCTCCCAAAAAGGTAAAAGAAAACCAGAACAAAAAGCCCAACGGCACCGCTCAACGGTCGGGAACCGCGCCCCGGCTTTTACGGTCCCCACACGAGCTCATAACCCAGAACCTCATTTACTGACATGTGGGCCCCAGCATCCATAACCTCCAAAAAAGGACCCACTTCTACTTCTTAATTCTTCTTCTTTCAACGTTTCTCTTCTTAAACCTCATGAGCTCAGTGACTCAGTCCACAGTTTCACTCCTCTGAACCCCCCACCAAAAAAATGTCTCTCTTCCCTCTCCTCTTCCTCCTCGTCGGCAACGAGATCCTCTCCGACCGCACCCATAAGGACGCCTGGTTCGATCTCGTTCCCGCCATGATCAACGTCTACAAATCCCTCAAAAAGCACAATATCGACGATATCAAGGTGGGGACCTCCATGGCCATGGACACCCTCAGTGCTACGACTCCCCCCTCTTCCGGCGAATTCAGACCCGATATCGCCGAGCCCGTTATGAGGCCCATGCTGAAATTCCTTAACGACACCGGATCCTATTTCTTCCTTGATGCGTACGCCTACTTCCCTTGGTCTTATAACCACACCAAAGTCAGCCTCGATTACGCCCTCTTCGAAGCCAACTCCTCCCTTTACTACACCGACCCAGTCTCCAAATTGACCTACACGAATCTGTTCGACGAGATGCTGGATTCGGTTATCTTCGCCATGAAACGGGTCGGGTTCGGATCCATTAACCTCTGCATCGCCGAGACCGGCTGGCCGAACGCTGGAGATATTGACGAGATAGGGGCCAACATTCACAATGCGGCCATTTACAACCGCAACCTCGCGAAGCGGTTCCGGATCTTAGAATGAATTGACCAATAAAATTTGGCTTAGATTTTAGTTTTATTCAACTTAAAATTGAAGAAAATTGACATGTGCCAAACACCTTTCAAGACGGGACTATAGGCTGTGTTTGACAACTCTTCACTAACTTCATTAAGGCTTTAACCATATTAATTTTAAACCAGGTAGGTGAATCAATCCTAAACTGAATTAGGGCCAAAATGAACTTACAAAACTAGGTCTAGAGGGCTTTTTTAGCCAAAAAAGAAGAAAAAAAGCTATTATCTAGGCCAAAAAGATGAAATTTAACTATGTTTGTTTGTTTGATCCGTTGTGACTAGGCTTAATAGCAGATAGACACCTTGTTTTGTCATCTAATTGCAGATATGACCCTTGTATTATCATTCAATTTCAAATACCCGAATTAAATTTTTTACTCTTTTGTCACGCCCCAGTACCTACCGGGTGCAACACATTCATTGTTTGGCTCAACCATTATAAAAATAATGTCATAGTTACACTTAGTATTTATGACCTACACTATAAAACATCAATGCTTTCGACGTGAGAGTAACAAGTTCCACAGTTTTACCCTTAGGATGTATCACCCTTAGGATGTATATTTATAAAAAATCCTTTTTCTTTGAGGGTAGAAGAGACAAAAAGTTTACTCAAATCTTGTTGTAGCGGACGGAACCGCGAGAGAAACCACCACAAACGATAGCAAATACACAAAGAAAACAAGAATGACGAGATTTACGGTTCTGCAAGTTGCCTACCACGGGTAAGGAGGGGATTTTCACTAATAGAAAGAGAGAATACAAATTAGGATTACAAGTTCTCACAAAGAAACCCTAAAACAAACCTCTCAATCTCTCAAAAGATCTCCTCTCCAAAGATGCACAAAACCCTCTCAAAGGTCGCTCCAAAACGTGCTTAAAAACTTCCTAATAATCGGGTTTAGGGTTATGAAACCCATGCTGAAATTCCTTAACGACACCGGATCCTATTTCTTCCTTGATGCGTACGCCTACTTCCTTGGTCTTATAACCACACCAAAGTCAGCCTCGATTACGCCCTCTTCGAAGCCAACTCCTCCCTTTACTACACCGACCCAGTCTCCAAATTGACCTACACGAATCTGTTCGACGAGATGCTGGATTCGGTTATCTTCGCCATGAAACGGGTCGGCTACGGATCCATTAACCTCTGCATCGCCGAGACCGGCTGGCCGAACGCTGGAGATATTGACGAGATAGGGGCCAACATTCACAATGCGGCCATTTACAACCGCAACCTCGCGAAGCGGTTCCGGATGCGGCCCGGGACTCCGCTCCGACCCGGTTCGTACATGCCCATCTTCGTGTTCGCGTTGTATAATGAGAATATAAAGCCTGGGCCGGGAACGGAACGGCACTGGGGGGTTTTGTACCCGAACGGAACTAGGGTTTACGACGTAGACTTAACGGGGAAGCAAACGGAGTTCGCGCCGTTGCCGTCACCCACGAATAACGAGCCGTACAAGGGGAAGATATGGTGCGCTCTGAAGGCTGATTCGAAGAATGAAACGGCGGTGGGGGCGGTGTTAAGCTATGCCTGCGGACAGGGGAACGGCACTTGCGACGCGATACAGAAGGGGAGGGTGCTACGAGCCGAATAATTTGTTCGCCCACGCGAATTATGCGATTAATTCGTACTGGCTCAAGTTTAGGGATCCTCAGAACTGGGCGACTACTTGTTATTTCGGTGGTCTCGCGGAGCAGACCGTAGATCCGAGTAAGCGAAACCGTCTTCCTTTCGGAGTTTTCAAATAAGTCCTTTAGCATTGCTATATTTTCGTTAACAATACTTTTGCATGTTATTTGTGGATGCAGGTTATGGTTCGTGCAAGTACCCAAGCCTCAACAGTTGAAAGTACCCAAGCCTCAACATTCGAAAGATTATCGCTGGCGTTTTTAGAGCAGTGTTATTCGTCGCATTAGTTTTCTCTTTTTTTTCCTTCAAGTTAAGTGATTGTTGTCATAGTGTTTTTAAATTATTTGATCTTTGTTCAGAATGGGTTTAACATTATTATTGTAAGATCATTACCATTTTTGAATGACAACATCCATTATGATAACCTAGTGAGTCACTATGTTTCTCATTGCTAATACACTAAATTCCAATTAATCATCCATATTCAATCCTTTTTATGATGCAATCCTTTTTATAATGATATGTCCATGTTAAACTCTATTTGAGATAGCATGACTTGAATACAAAGTAACAAAGCAGCATCCTTTTGCATTAAAGATAATTTTCAGTTATACAAACAAGTGTTTTGTCAGTGCTCGCATGAGTGGGTGTGATTACTTTTGTTTGTAAACAAATCAAAAAATCAAATCGCTTGAATTTGAAAATCAAAATTATATAACTGGAGCTGGAGCTTTTTTCATTGGATAGCTTGAAATTCAAAATGAAATTTAGAATAAATGCGATTATTTCAAAACTTGAAATTCAAAATTAAATGACTTTTATTTCAAAATAAAAGTACTTCCAGAGTAAACCCAAACGAATAATTCCTTTCGAACAAAAAAAGGGACCTCCCCGAACGTCCATGATGGAGCAGTCGTCCAAAGTGTTTGGATCTGGGTTTTGGCTTGAGCTTGCTGTTGTCCATGGCGGAGCAGTCGCGACCAATTAGATTCGAGTAGATGTTAAGAAAAATTACAAAAACACTGTTGACTTATTAATTGGGTTCTCAAGTTCATTGATGATTCATTTATAACTTTACATGCCATCTCATCAGTCCCTCAAATCTGTCCCGTATTTGGGTCCTTGTAGCACAAGAGTATTAATGTTCAAAAGGATACATCTTTTGCATAGTTTAAATATTACCATATAGATAAAAGAACCCTAAAAGAATTCTAATGAAAGAGTTTGTTTAAGTTTAATGTTGGCGCAAAGGAGAAGCTAAATATATTTTCCCAACCTACGTTATTTTCAATCTCAGAAACAAATAATACCGTAAAATCTAAACCATAAACAATAACTTAAATTTAAAAGGAAATGAAAAATTTTGAATCTTTTTAGTAGGGACTATAGGAAAAGAAATCAATCAAACTAGAACTTATCTAATAACTGGTTTACTACTTTATAAATTTATAAAAATAAGCCGGTCATATAAAATTCTAATTTAGGCCTATTTAATTTGATAGAAATAACGGAGTAAGAAATAGATAAAAAAGTAACTTCAAATTTATAAAGTAGGAAGTAGTCAGTAATACTTTTTTGGTTTGTTTCACATATTTTTTGAAGTAGTGGAAATAGTACTTCTTATTCTTCATTTCCTTTTTTTTTTTTTTGTTTGGATAGCAATGAAAAGTAGTTAGGAAGTAACTAATAAAAGAAATATTAATAAAAATTTTATTTATTTCCTAATTAATGCACATTTCACCTACTTCCGAGTCTTAAGGGGCGGAAAATATTTAGGAAGTAATGATGACATGTAGGCACCACATCAGCATTTAAAAAAGTATTGAAAGTAGATTTTTTAGAGAAACAAACATGCTCTTTTGCTCGGAAGTATCAGAAGTAGCATCTACTTCATTTACTTCAGCTACTTCATAATTACTTCCGTGCAAAAAAATAGACCCTTAATATTAAAAGAGCATATGAAACATGGTATTATTTTGTGCACGTAGATGGTGTTATTTTGTGAATTTAGGAGTAGTTTACCAATTTCTCATTATTTATAAAGGAAGGATACAATTATGAACAATCTAATCTTGAGAACAGAAAAATATCATTTTAATTTCATTAAATTGGATGGTCTGCTTTAATGATGGGTCAACCCTAAATCTAGGCCTTAGAATGAATTGACCAATAAAATTTGGCTTAGATTTTAGTTTTATTCAACTTAAAATTGAAGAAAATTGACATGTGCCAAACACCTTTCAAGACGGGACTATAGGCTGTGTTTGACAACTCTTCACTAACTTCATTAAGGCTTTAACCATATTAATTTTAAACCAGGTAGGGGTGAATCAATCCTAAACTGAATTAGGGCCAAAAATGAACTTACAAAACTAGGTCTAGAGTTGGCTCTTTTTTAGCCAAAAAAAGAAGAAAAAAAGCTATTATCTAGGCCAAAAAAAGATGAAATTTAACTATGTTTGTTTGTTTGATCCGTTGTGACTAGGCTTAATAGCAGATAGACACCTTGTTTTGTCATCTAATTGCAGATATGACCCTTGTATTATCATTCAATTTCAAATACCCGAATTAAATTTTTTTACTCTTTTTGTCACGCCCCAGTACCTACCGGGTGCAACACATTCATTGTTTGGCTCAACCATTATAAAAAATAATGTCATAGTTACACTTAGTATTTATGACCTACACTATAAAAACATCAATGCTTTCGACGTGAGAGTAACAAGTAGGGGTACCACAGTTTTACCCTTAGGATGTATCACCCTTAGGATGTATCACCCTTAGGATGTATCACCCTTAGGATGTATCACCCTTAGGATGTATCACCCTTAGGATGTATCACCCTTAGGATGTATATTTATAAAAAAATCCTTTTTCTTTGAGGGTAGAAGAGACAAAAAGTTTACTCAAATCTTGTTGGTAGCGGACAGCGAACCGTCGAGAGAAACCACCACAAGCGATAGCAAATACACAAAGCAAGTAATGACACGAGATTTCGTGGTTCGGCAAGTTGCCTCGTCCACGGGGTAAGGAGGATTTTCACTAATAGAAAGAGAATACAAATTAGGATTACAAGTTCTCACAAAGAAACCCTAAAACAAACCTCTCAATCTCTCAAAGATCTCCTCTCAAAGATGCACAAAACCCTCTCAAAGGTGCTCCAAAGCGTGCTTAAAAACTTCCCTAATAATCGGTTTAGGGTTATATATAAACTCTAAGCGAACGGGTTTAAAACCAAACCCGTATTCGAATCTGCCAGATTAGTCGACTACAATCTGATTAGTCGACTACAATCTGATTAGTCGACTACAATCTGATTAGTCGACTACAATCTGATTAGTCGACTACAATCTGATTAGTCGACTACAATGCCTAGTAGTCGACTCTTGAACTGAAAACTATCTTGTGCATGTTTTTGTGCATGTTCTACAATTATCCACCTCGTACATCATTTGATTTACCTCAAATTTTGGGCCGAACACCGAAGAACACCAAGAACATCTAGAGATCTCCATCGGCCAATCGAGGCCAATCCAGTGCGTCACTACACCGCGGTGCCTCATTACCCTCCACAGGGATCAAGCTCATCGTAGTTCACCTCAAATCATCTCCACCTTACCCATTACCGCCAGAGTCATGCCCTCTTAGGCGGATCAACACGGGTTGATATGAAGCAAGTCTAAGCAATGCTTAAACTTACTACTGTGACCACCTTAGTTAACATGTCGCGGATTCTCATTCGTGTGCACTTTCATGAGAGAAATATCACCTTCCTCTATGACATCCCGCACAAATGATATCGACATCGATATGCTTGGTACGAGCATGATGAACTGATTCTTCGCCAAGTGAATTGCACTCATTTGTCACACCACAAGTTCCGTTTTCTGCTCAATCCCCAAATCGTCTAGAAGACCCCATAACCACAGTGCTTCCTTCACTCCCTCTGTCATGGCCATGTACTCGGCCTCTGTAGTAGAAAGTGTCATCAGTAGCACGTAACATCGATCGCCAACTAACGGAGCTCCATGTATCTTAAATACATAACCGGTAGTAGATCGCCGTCTATCTAGATCGCAGCATAATCGAGTCCACAAACCCGTCAATCGACATGTTTCTCCACCAAAACACGCTTTACGTCATTGCAGTTAGTCGACTACAATCTGATTAGTCGACTACAATCTGATTAGTCGACTACAATCTGATTAGTCGACTACAATGCCTAGTAGTCGACTCTTGAACTGAAAACTATCTTGTGCATGTTTTTGTGCATGTTCTACAATTATCCACCTCGTACATCATTTGATTTACCTCAAATTTTGGGCCGAACACCGAAGAACACCAAGAACATCTAGAGATCTCCATCGACCAATCCAGCCAATCCAGTGCGTCACTACACCGCGGTGCCTCATTACCCTCCACAGGGATCAAGCTCATCGTAGTTCACCTCAAATCATCTCCACCTTACCCATTACCGCCAGAGTCATGCCCTCTTAGGCGGATCAACCGGGTTGATATGAAGCAAGTCTAAGCAATGCTTAAACTTACTACTGTGACCACCTTAGTTAACATGTCGCGGATTCTCATTCGTTGTGACTAGGCTTAATAGCAGATAGACACCTTGTTTTGTCATCTAATTGCAGATATGACCCTTGTATTATCATTCAATTTCAAATACCCGAATTAAATTTTTTTACTCTTTTTGTCACGCCCCAGTACCTACCGGGTGCAACACATTCATTGTTTGGCTCAACCATTATAAAAAATAATGTCATAGTTACACTTAGTATTTATGACCTACACTATAAAAACATCAATGCTTTCGACGTGAGAGTAACAAGTAGGGGTACCACAGTTTTACCCTTAGGATGTATCACCCTTAGGATGTATATTTATAAAAAAAAATCCTTTTTCTTTGAGGGTAGAAGAGACAAAAAAGTTTACTCAAATCTACTGTTGGGCGCGCGGACCGCGGAACCGTCGAGAGAAACCACCACAAACGATAGCAAATACACAGCAAAACAGTAATGACACGAGATTTACGTGGTTCGGCAAGTTGCCTACGTCCACGGGGTAAGGAGGGGGGATTTTCACTAATAGAAAGAGAGAATACAAATTAGGATTACAAGTTCTCACAAAGAAACCCTAAAACAAACCTCTCAATCTCTCAAAGATCTCCTCTCCAAAGATGCACAAAACCCTCTCAAAGGTGCTCCAAAGCGTGCTTAAAAACTTCCCTAATAATCGGTTTAGGGTTATATATAAACTCTAAGCGAACGGGTTTAAAACCAAACCCGTATTCGAATCTGCCAGATTAGTCGACTACTACTTCAGATTAGTCGACTAATACATCAATAGATTAGTCGACTACAATGCCTAGTAGTCGACTACTCGTTCCGGCAGAAAACACGCTTTACGTCATTGCAGTTAGTCGACTACAATGCCTAGTAGTCGACTACTCGTTCCGGCAGAAAACACGCTTTACGTCATTGCAGTTAGTCGACTACAATGCCTAGTAGTCGACTACTCGTTCCGGCAGAAAACACGCTTTACGTCATTGCAGTTAGTCGACTACAATGCCTAGTAGTCGACTACTGAACCTGAAAACTATCTTGTGCATGTTTTTGTGCATGTTCTACAATTATCCACCTCGTACATCATTTGATTTACCTCAAATTTTGGACGAACACCAGAAGAACACCAAGAACATCTAGAGAGATCTCCATCAGCCAATCCAGGCCAATCCAGCTGCGTCACTACACCGCGGCTGCCTACGTACCCTCCACCGGGATCAAGCTCATCGTAGTTCACCTCAAATCATCTCCACCTTACCCATTACCGCCCCGAAGGGCCATGCCCTCTTGGGCAGATCAACACGGGTTGATATGAAGCAAGTCTAAGCAATGCTTAAACTTACTACCTGTGACCACCTTAGTTAACATGTCCGCGGGATTCTCATTCGTGTGCACTTTCATGAGAGAAATATCACCTTCCTCTATGACATCCCGCACAAATGATATCTGACATCGATATGCTTGGTACGAGCATGATGAACCTGATTCTTCGCCAAGTGAATTGCACTCTGACTGTCACACCACAAGTTCACGTTTTCCTGCTCAATCCCCAAATCGTCTAGAAGACCCCATAACCACAGTGCTTCCTTCACTCCCTCTGTCATGGCCATGTACTCAGCCTCTGTAGTAGAAAGTGTCACTGTAGCCTGTAACATCGATCGCCAACTAACCGGAGCTCCATGTATCTTAAATACATAACCGGTAGTAGATCGCCGTCTATCTAGATCGCCCGCATAATCGAGTCCACAAACCCGTCAATCGACATGTTTCTCCACCAAAACACGGACCGTATCAGCGGTACCCTTTAAGTACACGAGGACCCACTTCCTTTGCTTCCGGTCGCCTTTCCGGATTCGCCATGAATCTCGACCACACTAACCGCTGTGAAATATGCGGCGTGTACACACCATTGCATATATTAAGCGCCAACCGCACTAGCATAGGGAACCGCGCTCCATGTGCCTTCTCTTCGTAGTGGGAGATTGATTACCGAGAAAGCCTAAAGTGTGGAGCCAATGGAGTCACCACCGACTTAGCACTTTGCATCCCGAACCTCGCGATCACCGCTCTATGTAGCCATTCGACTCAAGAACAATCGTCGATTAAGCGGCTCTCTTCTAATCTCCATACCCGGTATTTTCCTAGCGGCACCCATGTCCTTCATCTCGAACTCTTCACCAAGTTGAGATTTCAACCTATCTATCTCCACCCTGCTCTTAGAAGCAATAAGCATGTCATCCACATACAAAGAAGATAGATAAAATTACCTCCATGAAGCTTTCGAATGTAAACACAACAATCATGATCGCCGGAAAACCCATGCTTCAACATGAAGGAGTCAAATCGCTTGTACCCTGCCGGGAGATTGCTTTAATCCATACGGTGACTTCCTCAAGCGACACACATGATTCTCCTTATCCTCAACCTTGTAGCCCTCAGGTTGATGCATGTAGATCTCTTCATCCAAGTCTCCGTGCAAGAAGGCCGTTTTAACATCGAGTTGTTCCAGCTCAAGATCACCATAAGCAACAATACTCAATAGCACCGAATAGATGTGTGTTTCACCAGGAGAAAATATCTCATTGTAATCCACACCCTCTTTACGTGCAAAACCCTTAGCCACTAGCCTCGCCTTGTATCTTACACCACCGAGCTCAGAAGATCTTCCTTTCTTTTATACACCCACTTACAACCAATAGCTTTTCTTCCTATAGGCAATGGGACCACCTCCCATGTTTGGTTCTTCGAAGAGATTCCATCTCTTCCTCCATCGCGACCAACCAACTCTCACTATCCTTGTCCCGAATAGCTTCCTTGAAGGAGACCGGCTCGTCCTCCTCCACAGAGTCGTATTCAACCATATTAGCTTGCCCATAGTGCTTGGGGTTGATCAGCCCCGACTTGAGAACACCTTGTATGCTCGCTTTGGCCTAGTGGAAGCCAAATTATCCTCGGTATTGTTGTTGTAGTGCACGTGTATTTTCTGCTGAACCTCCTCCTGCTCAAGCTCATCATCTACGACTTCCCACTTGAGCACGATTAGAACCTAGTTGGTCTTTAGGTTCTATTTCAATAACACGAGACTTAGAAGTCTCACCGGTCATAACACCATCATCCTTGGGCGCCCTAGCAATCATGAATTTCTCATCAAAGGTAACATCCTGGCGACCACGAACTTTGAATCTTCCGTACACCAAAGGCGATAGCCTTTCGCCCTTGCATATCCCAAGAATATTGCCTTCTTGGCCTCGCGTCAAGCTTTCCCTCGTTGGCGTGATAGTAGGCGTACATCCGAAAATTCGAGCCTATCATAATCGCATACTCGACCACACCCTATAGGGTGTATCACCATCAATGTCGAATGTGGTGAGCGGTTCATAATGTAACAAGGCAGGCCACGCTTACGCCCACCATTCGTTGCCCAATCACGCATAAGATCGCATACTCACTGCTTTCTCCGCGGTGTTGGTTCGATCTCTCCGCGACCCCATTCTGGCGTGGTGTAGACTGGTGTCGGTGTCGAACAATTCCTTCCGATCACGAACTCCTTGAAAGCACCATCGTATACTGCATGCCGTTATCGGATCTCGGCGTCTTCAATTTCTTTCTGTCTGTTCTCAACCATTGTTCTCCACTTCTTAAATGTCTCGAACACCTCATTCTTGTGCTTGAGAAAGTAAATCCAAGCATACCTAGAATAATCATCTATAAACGAGACATAATACACGGAACCACCCTTGGAAGTTGTGCGGCGGACCCCAAACATCCGTGTGCACATAATCTAGTATCCCTCTGCTCTTAGACTTCTTTGTTGAAACTTGACCTGTGTGACTTTCCATACACATAATCCTCGCAAAAATCCATGCTAGGTTCCTTGATTCTTCGCCAGACCCTCTTTACCAAGCGAACTAGACCCTTCTCGACATATGCCCAAGCCGCCTATGCCATAACCGTGTGTGCTCACATGGGTCTCCACCACTTCCTTCGGTTCCAACCCATGCATCTCTGTCACCGTCGTGCACGAGAGTATATAGATTACCGTGATGAACACCCTTCATCACTACTAAGGAACCACGAACAACCTTCTTCACTCCGTTTTCGTCACAATCCGCAACCACCGGAGTCCAAAGCACCAAGCGAGATAAGATTCTTCCGCAAGTCGGGAACATGCCTCACATCCGTCAAGGTTCGAACCACTCCATCATGCATCTTGATTTTGATATTACCTAGCCCCTTGTTTTACAAGCATGGTTTTCCCCATCAATACAGTTCCACCATCAATGCCTCTGTAGGTAGTAAACCACTTCCTATTTGGACACATATGGTAAGAGCAACGAATCAAGTATCCACTTCCGGAGATATCCTCGCCACCCGTGGCGACATAGCACTCCTTATCGCTCCCTTCCTCGAAGCGTAGCTCGCTTCTTCCTTGCCCTCTCTCCTCTCGGTCTTGTTGTTGTTCTTCTTTCCACCTACTCTCTTATTTGGACGGTCGACTTTGAAATGCCCAGCTTCACCGCACTTGAAACATCCTTTTCCATAAGAGGTCTTGATTTAGATCTAGACTTTCCTCCCTTGCCTTTTCCTCGCTCATTGCTCCTTCCTCTTGCAAACAATCCTGCGCTTGTTCCTTGTTACCACCAGTGGCCATGTCACTAGTTGCAATCTTCCGAAGATCGTCCGCTAGAAGTGCCGTTCTAGTCTCATCCATCTTCAAATTTTCTCCCACAAGCATCAGTGTTTGCACCAGGTTCTCATAAGACTTGGAGAGCAGTAGTAGAAGCGCTGATCCTCGTCTCCTACTTTAACATCTATGTCTTTCAAATCGATATGATCCTATCAAACTTGTTGATGTGTTCCGGATTGATGAGCCCTCCTCCATCTTGCAAGTATACAATTTGGATTTTAAGTAGATCCGGTTAGTTAGACTCTTCGTCATGAAGGTATCCTCTAACTTCTTCCACACGCTCACAACGCTTCCTCTCCATCTACCAAGAAAGCTACATCCCTCTCAAGGCATAGAATAATCGGCCTGTGCTTCGAGATCCAACTCCTCCCAATCCTCACCGGACATATCCTTGTTCTTCTTCTCCTTTTCATCCAAAGCCTTGTGCAATTTTTGCGAAATTAGAAAGTTTTTCATCTGCATCCTCCAATAGGAAAAGTCGTTCTTCCCATTGAACTTTTCAATCTCGAAT
Organism: Asparagus setaceus; assembly: GCA_012295165.1. NCBI lineage: Eukaryota > Viridiplantae > Streptophyta > Magnoliopsida > Asparagales > Asparagaceae > Asparagus > Asparagus setaceus. The sequence goes on along the minus strand of CM022701.1, from coordinate 39,603,032 downwards.
TTTCCCACTTTGGTGATTCTTGGTTGGCGCCATCCTCTGTTTGTCTTCGTGAATCCGCTTCTCGGGAATCACCGAACACCCCTCAAATTAGAAATTACACCACTTCCAATCGAACAATAGCTCGATACCAATTGTTGGGTCGCGGACCGTGAACCGTCGAGAGAAACCACCACAAGCGATAGCAAATACACAAAGAAAACAAGAAAGACACGAGATTTACGTGGTTCGACAAGTTGCCTACGTCCACGGGGTAAGGAGGATTTTCACTAATAGAAAGAGAGAATACAAATTAGGATTACAAGTTCTCACAAAGAAACCCTAAAACAAACCTCTCAATCTCTCAAAGATCTCCTCTCCAAAGATGCACAAAACCCTCTCAAAGGTCGCTCCAAAGCGTGCTTAAAAACTTCCCTAATAATCGGGTTTAGGGTTATATATAAACTCTAAGCGAACGGGTTTAAAACCAAACCCGTATTCGAATCTGCCAGTTAGTCGATTACTACTTGATTAGTCGACTACAATGCCTAGTAGTCGACTACAATGCCTAGTAGTCGACTACAATGCCTAGTAGTCGACTACAATGCCTAGTAGTCGACTACAATGCCTAGTAGTCGACTACAATGCCTAGTAGTCGACTACAATGCCTAGTAGTCGACTACAATGCCTAGTAGTCGACTACAATGCCTAGTAGTCGACTACAATGCCTAGTAGTCGACTACTGAACCTGAAAACTATCTTGTGCATATTTTTGTGCATGTTCTACATCTACAATATTAGAAATACATGAAATATAAAATTTTGTCACTTATCTCTCTTAGATCACAAACCAACTGTCACTTTTTTCTAATATCTTTATGTACGTGGAGGGAGAAAACGAGAAGAAGCGGAGATCTTCGACCAGCATCGATAATCTACCATCACCGATCATGCTCTAAAGTATCTTTCCATGTTCGCCAAAGCTTTGCAATTAGTACAATGTGAGTGCAAGAGCTCTTCGGCATGTGAATTTGTCTATGAATTTTTTTATCAAGTATGATGCCCGTGCTCACATGGATGGGTCTAATTTCTTTATTTTGTATATCTGATTTCTTTAGTCTCTATAAGTTTCTTCTTTGATTAAATATTACTTTTAAATCCAATCACAATAAATTCTTTTTCTTTGGTCTATTGGTTCTTTTTTTATTGTCACGCCCCACGACCTAATCGGAGCATGACTAGGCCGTCACACACCACTCGAAGGATAACTTCATCAAACTAATACATTAGGCCTATATAATTTTTTTACTCTTTTTATTATTTTAAAAAAAATAGGTTAATTCAGAAATATTAAGTTTGCAAAGGAGACAAATATTTAAAAACCAAAAAAATATTTAATAAACCCATACCTGACCAAATAAGTTCTCAACCAATCCGTTACTCACAATCTGATTCACATCAACCACCTAGGAAGGGGAAAATAAAAATGAACCCGTTAGTGGGTCCAACAAGTAATGCTAAAGGAATATAAATCCAAATGGACAGACTTGTGGATGATAATAATCCATAATAAATCAAAACAAACGAATATAAGATATGTCACGCCCCGGTTCTAAAACGTAATAATTTGGAGCGTGACTCGGCCGGCAATGCAACCATACGGTCACATTCACGCCTCTAGACCATCCTGTATACAGATATATTATCAAAAGAAACTACAACATAGAGCATGTAACTAAGATACCAAAATAGATAGATAAATAACTCTCTGAAAGGACAAAATTCTATTACAAGTCCACAACTATCCAAAATGGAAGAGATGAAAAAAATACATCATAGTCTGGAGAACCACATGTGGCTAAAGAAAAAGTCTAAAACAAATAACTACCTAAACCAACTGAAGCTGAGAAATTAATAGGACAGAAGGTGATCCGCTGGGCCTGATCCTCAAAGTACTATCGGTCCTGTGAAGAAAGAACGGTTCCCAAATCTGGGGTGCGCAAACCCCAGGGGAGTCAGAAAACTCCCAACAAGCATGTAAAATGAAGAAATTGTGCGCGTGTAAGTGTAGGTGACAGATATAAAGGAAAGATGAAATACAAATTACAAGTGATAAAAGAGGAGGCTAATTGTAGAGATCAAGATAGCGTTTATCATAAAGCATACAATCACATTATTATCCTTTTACATGTTATTTGAATTAGAGGAGAATATTTCGATGTATATAAGTCGGTTTCCCGTAAACCGTCCCGGGAACACGGCTTCAAGACAGGTATTGGCCCTTGGCCATTGTATATATATATAACTCAGGATATCAGGAGTGCGCATAAGCCCGCTTATATACACTTAATATTCTCCGTCCAATTCCCCTTTATTGAACCCCATATTTATCTATTTAATTTTAGTGACTGTGCATGAAATGTTGTGCACTAACCACAGTACTACCGTGGAACGACTTCCGTAAACTATGAAAAATAACCGTGAGCCAGAACACGTCCAATCAAGATGGGTGCATCGTCTAGTCAATGCTATTATAATAATAGTAAATAATCAAACGAAACTCCTCACATCGGGATATCGATGTCGATGGTATAGCCATGTTATGATAACACGTTTATAAATCATATTTTGACAGAAGTCGTCTTCATGCACAGTCGGTCCTATTAGATGTCACTATGTGATCATACATCATCAAACAATATAACTCCAAAATAATAATAATAATAATAGTTACAATACTAATAACAAGTTTGTTAGATAGAGACCACAAAAGCTCTGGTCCAACCCAACATAATCATAATAATAGTTACAAAAATAACAAGTTTTGCTAGATAAAGGCCCACAAAAGAAATGCCCAATGAATTTGGACTCATGACCTGCTGTTGTGACCTAAGGAAATATAACCACTAAGGCCCAAAGCTCCTCTGCAGGCAAAGTGGAAGCAGACATTTGATTTTAAATGCTTGTCTCTGGTTACTGGTGAAATCTTCATGAACATGGAAGCTTCAAAAACGAAAAAGTGGGCTTACCATTTCAAGCCTTTGAACACTCATAATATCAGTTGGTATAAATTTTATGGCTTAACAATAATTAAACAAATATTATTCATTATTTGAATATTTAGTTCGTAGGTATGAAAACTGTTTGAAAATCTTAAGAAAAGAAAATTTTTTCTTAGCTTTAAGAATTTACTAAAATAACTAATACGTAGGAAAACCATATAAATATTTATATGCTAAAAGTTTCATAGGCTAACTTTAACAACAAGGATTCTAATATCTACCTTATATTCGTATAGATTTAAGTTGGCATATAAAAATATTTACTTGTTAAATGACGAAAATAACTAAGTAGTTTAAAACATCTTCTATTACATATCATATACATAAACCTATATATATATATATATATATATATATATATATATATATATATATATATATATATATATATATATATATATATATATATATATATATATATTCAAAAATGAAACAAAGGCTCTGTTCATGTTTAGAAGATATTTTAGAACTGCTATTAAGAAAGCAAAACATTTATAGGAATATAACATAATCTTTTAATATGAAACAATATTACTTAACAATCATTCCTCATATAGTCATACTCCTTGGAAACATTATAATAACTGGGTGAGTATTTCTTCATTAGGCTTGGGGGAAACAAATTCATCAGATCATACCAACCTCAAGGCTAACCTGAATATAAAGCACACATAACTAGAACCAGCCATTAGTCTAGGATTTGTAACCTTAACCCGCAGCTGACTATATTCCACATCCAAGACAAAGCAATTTTTCTTTTTTTCCAGCGTGTACATATTATGTTAGCTTCAATATATAAAGATAGCAACCATATGCCGAAACCACATTCAGGTCAACATTATCTATGAATAATAACAATTATATAGCTTAACAAAGTGAAATCTATTGCCTAAAAATTGAAGAGAACTTGTCATATACTTAATGGGCGGCAGTTCAACATTTATCACTGGATCAACCCAAAGACATAAAAGTACCCAAAGGAAACTGACCCAAGGGAAAATAGGGAATAAAAACCTCATATGGAAATAGAAAAAACTGAGACTTTTAAACAAGGAAAAAAAAAAGAGGAAATGTTTGCCGAAATTCGAGAGAAACTCCGAAAATAAAGCCCAAGCAAGGAATTCTTGTTTCTTCCCTCCTTCAACTGCAATCGCTGCTTCCCTTCTCCTGTTCTTTGTTTGTTTTTTTATTTTATTTTTTAATAGAATAAAAGAGAACTCAGACGCGGTTTTTAAGGAGAGATTCAATCAAAATATCCCTAAGATTAAGGGATATCAGTTAGTGGGCTTGATTTAGGGGTGTTTGGCAATTTGAAAGTTAAATGAAATGGTGTAAGTTACTTTTTTTTGCAAATCACTTTTACATCCACGTCTATCAAGTGAAATACACTTTTGTTTGAAAAATAAAATAATTGTTGAAAGTGCAATGTGAAGATGATGTGGCAAAACATGATTAATTAATAAAATATAGTTAAAATTATTTAATTAAAATTAATTACTATTTTTGTCACTTTCATGTGACTTCACCACTTTTTTAGGGGAAGTTAAAATTACATTAAATCCTATGTGGCAACTTTTTTGCATTTCACTTTCATAATCACTTGCATGCAAACAAACACCTAAAATGATAAAAGAAAGTCACTTTCTCACTTTCATCCTTCACTTGTATGAAAACAAACACCCCCTTAGTTGCCGAAGCACTTTTGAAAACAAATCTCTCAAACTCTTCCGTGAGAGAAAAATCAAGTGAAGATTTGGTGGAGTTGTTGACTTGAGATCTTACACAAATCTCATGAATAGATCTATGGGCTTGCTAGGTTGATGTAGCACTAATGGGCCTTGAGAAAAATTTGGCTTTGTTTTTTTTTCTATATCATGTGGACCTTGTGTATGAGGCCTTGCGTGTTTAACCAAATTTATTATTTTACACCTAAAAGTGTTGACTATTACAAGATAGCTCAAAGAGATAGTGATTAACAAAGTGCACAAATGAATTGGTAGAGGGATAAGTTATACGACAGTAGAGAAATAATAGGAATGTAGATTACCGCATGCATAGAGGAACAAAGTGGGAAATGAAAGCCCTATAATACAATATAAGGTTTCAACTATGAGGTCGACGCAAATCCTAATAATACTGTGAAGGCTTATACCAAAAAAGTATAATAAACTATAAAGGGGGCGTTTGGTAGCTTACAACTGAAGTGGTTGCAACTCCAGTTGCATGCAACTAGATCAAATTTGTCCAGTTGCAAGCGTTTGTTTTGTTGCAACTCATAGTTACACTTGCAACCATAGTTGCAAAACAACCCTTAGTTGCAACATCGACTTCGTCAAGCGATCGCAAGTCCACAGTTGCAGCAAAATTTTCGTGACCCAAATTTATTAAAAATCAAAATCATTACCTAATATTTTTAAAAAATTCAATAATATTTTTAAAAATTATATAATTTTTAAAATATATTATTTTAAAAATTATCTTACCAAAATTTTAAAAAATTCAATAATATTTTTAAAATATATTTTTTAAAATATATATATATTAAAAATATATTTTTTAAAATATATTTTTTAAAATAATATTATTATTCTGGAAAAATAAAAATATTATTCTTTTGAAAAATATTATTTTTCATAAAATGATATTTTTCAAGAAGTATTATTTTTAAGAAATAACTTTTGAAATATATTTTTTAAAATAATATAAGTTTCCTAAAATAATATATTATTATAATATGTTATTCTTAAAATAATATATTATTTTTCAAAATAATATATTATTTTTGAAAAAATATAGTATTTTTAAAATATATTATTTTTAAAATATATATTTTTTAAAATATATATATATTAAAAATATATTTTTTAAAATATATTATTTTAAAACAATTTTAAAAATTATATAATTTTTAAAATAATGTATTATTTTTAAAATAATGTATTATATATATATTAAAAATATAATTTTTAAAATATATTATTAAAAATTTTAAAAATTATATAATTTTTAAAATAATGTATTATTTTTAAACTAATGTATTATTTTTCAAAATAATATATTTTCCTAAAATATATTGTTTTTAAAATATATTATTTTCTGAAAAATATTCTTTAAAAACTATTTTTGAAGAAATACTATTTTTGGAAAAATTCTTGAATTTTATTATTTTTGAAAAATAAATTGAGAAGTATTATTTTTCTAAAAATAAAATTTTCCTTGAATACTATTATACTTTGTTAAAATATTATTTTTAAAAAATTCAATAATATTTTTAAAAATTATGAAAAAGAATTATTTTTAATGAAATTCATTTACAAAACTATAATTTTTCCAAAAATATTACTTTACAAAATTATTTTATTTTACAAAAATATATTATTTTTAAAATTAATTTCTTTAATAAAATATTATTTTTAAAAAATTATCTTACCAAAATTTTAAAAAATTTAAAAGTCAATTTAATTAATAATAAAACCATTATATTTTTTAAAAGAAATATTTTAAAAGTGTGAAAGGAATTAATAACTTTAATAATTTATTAATGGTAAAATATAAGTTGCATATGTAAAGTTACCATAAAATCAAACAAATTTCGCAAGTTGCAAAATTTTAAATTTTGAACCAAACAATTGCAACTGTAATTGCATGTAAGAAGAGTTGCAACGTTTTAGTTGTATGCAAGTGACACTTGCATTGCAACTATAGTTGCAAGCAACCAAATGCCCCAAAGTAAAGATGGTGTGAGAAAATCATTAGTATATCAACTAAAGCAAAAGATGTCAAACTACACTCTTGTAACATCATCGCATCATAATAATTATGAATTAAACTATAAGCGCGAGAGCAAAACATTTTAAATTGATTTTGATTACGTTCTTATTTGGGTAAGCAAATGGCGAGTCATTTGCATAAGGTGATCTAAAATTAATAATAAAGGTACTCATAAAAGGACTCATATGACCAAAATAAACTCACCTTAAGATCGACACCCCATCATTTATCCCTCATCCCCATTGTTATTTAAATTGCACATGTAATGGTATGCACTAATCCCGAACTCATGTAGTAGGCCTACCTAAAATAGGATGGCCATTCCGTAGCCTAGGAAATAGGTCTCTACACTTGTCTACATGTACAACATTTAACATTCAAATCCTAAAAAAGAACCAATAGCTCCCAGATACCTGATCCTATCGTAACTCTATATGACCAACCGTGATCTTGGCAAAATAGCTCCGTATTGAATATAATACACACCCAATATCCTAGGTCTCATCATTAATTCAAAGAGAGTTGAAACATTAGTGCTTGTGATAGGGATCCCATACTGATCACAAGTGATAAGTTATAACAATAGTGGTACATAATAATGTAAGGAACTCTCATTAAATAAGTATCGTGCCTAGATGGGCATAACTGAACACTTGGGATAACAAAATAATCAAACAGCCAAGGATGGTGGTTACACAACTCACAATTGAGCGAATGAGGATTTATGTGTATAAAAGTCACCGAACAACAAAATAAAGGTGATGGCAAATAAGAGGCTCAAATAGAGTCTAAATTAAGAATTGATCCTCGTTTTGATAAAATAGCTCAACTGGTGATATTAGGTTAAGTTTATATGTATAAGTTCAAATACAAATCAACACATGCTATTTAGATAAACAGAAGCATCTATGAGCTTTTAAAGTTTAGAGAATAACTCAGGTGTTAGAATTTCATGTCTCCGTAACTCAAAAGTGCATGAGACACATAAGGGTGTTATTCATTTGGGACTATTTGTGATGACTTGGACAATTGTCCAAGTATCCTACATTTTGGATATGGATTTCTAGTAGATTTTTCTAATTAGAGCGTTGGATTTCGGACTAAAAGGGTGAGTTCTTGAACTAAAGGATGGACTCACGGACCATTCAATTAGAGTTGTGGTACTAATTTGTATATTTAAATATGTAAATATTAAATATAAAAAATATCAAAACATTTGACATCAAATATTTGAGTAATTTAATATTAAAATTTTATTATTTAATATATTAAAATTTTATTATTTAATATATTAAAATTTTATTATTTAATATATTAAAATTTTATTATTTAATATATTAAAATTTTATTATTTAATATATTAAAATTTTATTATTTAATATATTAAAATTTTATTATTTAATATATTAAAATTTTATTATTTAATATATTAAAATTTTATTATTTAATATATTAAAATTTTATTATTTAATATATTAAAATTTTATTATTTAATATATTAAAATTTTATTATTTAATATATTAAAATTTTATTATTTAATATATTAAAATTTTATTATTTAATATATTAAAATTTTATTATTTAATATATTAAAATTTTATTATTTAATATATTAAAATTTTATTATTTAATATATTAAAATTTTATTTTTAAAAATTCAATAATATTTTTAAAAATTATGAAAAATTATTTTTAATGAAATTCATTTACAAAACTATAATTTTTCCAAAAATATTACTTTACAAAAATTATTTTATTTTACAAAAATATATTATTTTTAAAATTAATTTCTTTAATAAAATATTATTTTTAAAAATTATCTTACCAAAATTTTAAAAAATTTAAAAGTCAATTTAATTAATAATAAAACCATTATATTTTTAAAAGAAATATTTTAAAAGTGTGAAAGGAATTAATAACTTTAATAATTTATTAATGGTAAAATATAAGTTGCATATGTAAAGTTACCAAGAAATCAAACAACAAGAATCGCAAGTTGCAAAATTTTAAATTTTGAACCAAACAATTGCAACTGTAATTGCATGTAAGAAGAGTTGCAACGTTTTAGTTGTATGCAAGTGACACTTGCATTGCAACTATAGTTGCAAGCAACCAAATGCCCCCAAAGTAAAGATGGTGTGAGAAAATCATTAGTATATCAACTAAAGCAAAAGATGTCAAACTACACTACTGTAACATCATCGCATCATAATAATTATGAATTAAACTATAACTGCACGAGAGCAAAACATTTTAAATTGATTTTGATTACGTTCTTATTTGGGTAAGCAAATGAGCGAGTCCGACCGCATAAGGTGATCTAAAATTAATAATAAAGGTACTCATAAAATAATATATTATTTTTCAAAATAATATATTATTATAATATGTTATTCTTAAAATAATATATTATTTTTCAAAATAATATATTATTTTTCAAAATAATATATTATTTTTCAAAATAATATATTTTCCTAAAATATATTGTTTTTAAAATATATTATTTTCTGAAAAATATTCTTTAAAAACTATTTTTGAAGAAATACTATTTTTGGAAAAATTCTTGAATTTTATTATTTTTGAAAAATAAATTGAGAAGTATTATTTTTCTAAAAATAAAATTTTCCTTGAATACTATTATACTTTGTTAAAATATTATTTTTAAAAAATTCAATAATATTTTTAAAAATTATGAAAAAGAATTATTTTTAATGAAATTCATTTACAAAACTATAATTTTTCCAAAAATATTACTTTACAAAAATTATTTTATTTTACAAAAATATATTATTTTTAAAATTAATTTCTTTAATAAAATATTATTTTTAAAAATTATCTTACCAAAATTTTAAAAAATTTAAAAGTCAATTTAATTAATAATAAAACCATTATATTTTTAAAAGAAATATTTTAAAAGTGTGAAAGGAATTAATAACTTTAATAATTTATTAATGGTAAAATATAAGTTGCATATGTAAAGTTACCAAGAAATCAAACAACAAGAATCGCAAGTTGCAAAATTTTAAATTTTGAACCAAACAATTGCAACTGTAATTGCATGTAAGAAGAGTTGCAACGTTTTAGTTGTATGCAAGTGACACTTGCATTGCAACTATAGTTGCAAGCAACCAAATGCCCCAAAGTAAAGATGGTGTGAGAAAATCATTAGTATATCAACTAAAGCAAAAGATGTCAAACTACACTCTTGTAACATCATCATCATAATAATTATGAATTAAACTATAACCGCACGAGAGCAAAACATTTTAAATTGATTTTGATTGCGTTCTTATTTGGGTAAGCAAATGAGCGAGTCTGACTGCATAAGGTGATCTAAAATTAATAATAAAGGTACTCATAAAAGGACTCATATGACCAAAATAAACTCACCTTAAGATCGACACCCCATCATTTATCCCTCATCCCCATTGTTATTTAAATTGCACATGTAATGGTATGCACTAATCCCGAACTCATGTAGTAGGCCTACCTAAAATAGGATGGCCATTCCGTAGCCTAGGAAATAGGTCTCTACACTTGTCTACATGTACAACATTTAACATTCAAATCCTAAAAGAACCAATAGCTCCCGGATACACGATCCTATCGTAACTCTATATGACCAACCGTGATCTTGGCAAAATAGCTCGTATTGAATATAATACACACCCAATATCCTAGGTCTCATCATTAATTCAAAGAGAGTTGAAACATTAGTGCTTGTGATAGGGATCCCAT